>JAYMFT010416243.1:0-17914 GCA_038088735.1 Panulirus argus | reverse complement strand
TATATATATATATATATATATATATATATACACAAGACGAATCATAATAACAGAGGAAACAAAATGATCACCAGAACGAATGGTAACAATAACTAGACAACTAAACTTCTCTGGCTGGTGACACTAGTAACACTGACATTGTTCGAGAACATCCACTGGCGTCTCCACCTCTGCTGGAACATTCACCAGGATACACGAAGTACATGATCTATAGTTACAGGATAGCAAGTGATGCTGACCGCAACATAGGTAACAACATCTGTGTCATACAAGGCAAGCTTAAAGTATGTCATGCATATACAGAATATAATAACACTGCAGTTACAAAGTCTGCACATTCAAATTACGTATACACTGACGTGCGTCCTTGAAACAAAACACACTGTAGCGAAGTCATGAACACTGACAGCAATATGAAAGGTCAAAGATACATTACATGTTGGGCATACAGTTAAAGAACACACTGGCACCGAGCATGATGTTAAAACAGACAATAATACAAAGAAGGTCGAGGTATATTACACACTGTAGTTACAGAACGAGCTTGTACTGGGCATGATTACGCAGGTGTTTACGTATCTCATAGCATGGCGACTTTTGGATACAGTGTCAAGATGTCTTAAGGATATTACTATCGGTAATCGCAAAGCTGTCGAAAATGTAAGCCTTGAGGTATGAAATCACTGATTTTGGGACGTTCGCTAATACAGTGTCCTAGAGTATGTTCATCAGCTGCAGAACAGAGTCGGCATTTGGAATGTTCGGGATCATGGCTTTCCTTGACTTGCCACACGTACCTGTACCTTGGGCTTATTCCGGCAGTTACAACATCGCATGGTCTGGTATGGGTCCGGTGCCTTCCATACTCACATTTCATCAGCCTAAAATGATCATAGTACACAATACAACAGCTACCTGGTTCTTTCATAATGTCTCAAGAGGTTAACTTCCTCGGGGCAATTGCGATTTGATCAGCGCGGACTATGGCTTTAGTTAGACCAAGTCTGGTGTAGGGGCGTGAGAGCAGGCAAGCATATTTAACGAGATTATCTAGATGGCCATAACGCTTATGTCCGACACGTGAAGGCATCCACAGGGATTGGGTGCTTAGACCACTGTTATATCGGCTTCTATATCAGGGAGTGAATGATTTACGTAACGGTTTCCTGCCGAGCACTCCTTCTGGGGAGTGTTGCAAAAGCTGGTTTGGAGTCAAGAGAGGATTACAGCGTGTACTCGGAACCGGACGAGACGTGTCATTGCCATGAGAATACAACAGAATTCGCAGTGGGCAGAGCTGGACCAAGAGCTAAGTTTTGGAACAAACGTTAGTGAGTCCTTTCGGAACGACGCGTCGTGCCCCCACCGGCTCCCGTCCCTGACCAAACTGTTGGCCAACTCTAACCCTCAAACAGACACACGTAAGAAGTAATTTCCAACATGCCCAACCTCTTCGCATAAGACTGGTGCGCACGAACCTGGACCACGACGGTACGACTCTACACAGATACGAATCACCCAGCCTTTGGCATCATCCTAATGAGGGAGTCAGGTCAAAGGCCACGCCAACATACTCAAGGGCTGTAGCCTTGTCCTCGAAGGGGAGTACTATGTACCTTCGCGATCGAAAGGTTTTAGTGTTCAACTTCAGAGCACCTGGTGTGATAAAACGCTCTCAGTTGAGTCAACTATATGGTCGATGGTTGGAGGACAGCTACCATAACTACCATCCCATCCTCTGGAGTGGAAGCTCAACACACCTACCATTACTACTACACCATCCACTGCAGTGGTATCACAACCTTCCGATCCGCCGCAGGACGAAGGGGGCAACATACGTCTCACATATACCTTACAAGGGTTTCGGAGTATGTCTTCCAAAACCACGCGGATCGGCCTGTTATCAATCTTTAGCAATGGCGCACAAGGCTGTCTGACACTCACTTTCGCCACCTCTAGCTACAAAAGAGACAAATTTACAACCTCTAAACTTCAGAGGGGAGTCAACACTCGATCAATATAATAAACGTCGTACACACAGAGATATCGACATATGACAAGCGCAGGGGATAATGGAAGATGTCATAACGCCTGACTTGTGACTGTAGGTGTGAAGATAATAATGGCTAACTGGCATAAAAGGTGTGAAGACAGTGATGGTCTACCGAATACAAAAGAAGTAAAAGGAAAGAAAATGTACTTGGTACCAAAGGACTGATGATAATGATGGTTTACTTGATACAAAAAGGTGTGAAGATGAAGATGGTTTACCCCGTGACAAAGGCGCAAAGGTGATGATGGTTCACCTGCTACAAATCACGAAGGTAATAACAGGAAATGTAATCAGTTGCCACAGTCATGTAAAACATTGGCTCATTCCCAAGGTCAGGAGTGTCTGATGTCGTCCCACTGTTGTGCCACGACCAGCCCCAACCACACAGATGTCGCTCCATTACTGAGTGTGCCGGGTTAAAATACGCTCACGGAAATTTTGTAAGAGGAAAATGACAGTAACCGGTTAAGAAAGGTGCTTTGACTGTTCGTTTTGATGACGTGACCTCTGACCAAGCCCTTCCGGGCGACTCGCTCACACATTACGCTGACCATGAGTAATCGTGGGTCCGCATGGGTTCCAATTCTGGGCGCGGTAGTCGTCCCACACCTATCCTGGGCATTCATCCTCCGCTCGGGGCTAGTCGATAAATGATAATACACACAAACAGATAGTCTGACTATACATAAAAGAGGCAGGGACGGGAACGGAGGGGAATGTGTGAATCAGTCTTGACACAAAGACTGGGACGGCAGATCTACTTTTTTGATGTCCACAGAGGTCTGGATGGGGATGTTCTTGCAGCAGTTTGCACGAGCTGGAAAGGGCTCGATGCGGTTGCAGTGCCGAACTGCAACTTGGAAACGAGGAGTCTCAGGTAACAGGAAGTGCCGGTGGCGAGACTGGTGCAACAGCTTCTTCCCGGACTGTTGGAACGGTTCCACGTAATTGCTCAAGAGAGTCGGGAGGCTCGGGGTTTGGGCACCTCTTGACAGTTGGAGTACAAGGAAGTTATACACGTGGAACTGTACACACACACAACTGAGCAGTCCACAAGAAGCATCCAGTATAAACTGATTCGTTTAAGGCATATAAGTACTCGCCACCAAACTTTTCTGGAGAAGACGGAAAAAAAATTATTTTCTATGATTTTTTCCACTGAAGACGTCTAGGTTTGGATTACTAAATATAGTCAGTGACTCTCCCGTACTATTTTTTCCCTCCCTATGCGTACAATGAGACACTGAGCAGATGTTTACTTTGGTCGGGAGGTGGAGCGACGCCTACGGTCACCATCACCACTGCTGGACGGAAGGCCAGCAAGATGAACCACTTGCAACTCCAGCCGATCGTCACGCTGGATGGCTCTTTCTCGGGATTCCTCTCCAACAACACCAATTACTATGACCATCACTTTAATAAATAACACGTTAGTTCCAGTCAACATAACCGTTACTACTACCACAATCATCATTAAGACCAGTGCCACCACCACAACTACTACCACCACCACCACCACAATCACAACATCAACAACAAGACCATTAATATCGCCACTACCACCAACACCAGCATTACTAAAACCACCTTTGATCACCACCACTCACTATAAACATTACCACCATCACAATCAACACCACCACTACTCCTACCACTTCTTCCACCACCTACCATAACATAACCATTACTATTGTTACCACCACCACCACCATCACCACCACCCACCACCATCAACGCCATCATCATCGCCAACGGCAGCAAGAGCATGTCGTGTGGCGAGTCACCTGGGTCATGACGTCACGTGGGAGATTGTAAGGCCTTTCATGGAAGAGGACATCCCTCACCCTGGACACGACCTGGCTAATGCTGGTCTTCTTCTTCTTCTTGAAGCCGGCAGTGCTGGTGATGATGATGCTGGCCGTGGTGGTGGTGGCGATAACGGTGGTGGTGTTGCTGGTGGTGATGCTAACTCCGCTGGTGGTGTTATAGCCGGTGGTGATCGAGCTGGCTGGAATGGTTATAGCAGTGGTGGGGCTAATCCCGTCGGCGATGGGTGATAGTAATGGAGGTGTCTGGGGAAGGTTGGAATGGTGGCGGTAGTGGTGGGGTTAATCCTGCTGGTGATGGTGTGGTAGTGATGGGGTTAATCCTGGTGGTGGTGGTAGTAGTGGTGGTGGTTAATCCTGGTGGTGGTGGTGTGGTATCGATGAGGTTAATCCTGGTGGTGGTGGTGGTAGTGGTGGGGTTAATCCTGCTGGTGGTGGTGTAGTAGTGATGGGGTTAATCCTGCGGGTGCTGGTGTTGGCGGTAGTGGTGGGGTTAATCCTGCTGGTGGTGGTGGTGACCAGGGAAGGTAGGAGAGAGTATAGCTACGTCTTATGTCGTCCGTCTCCTCTCCAGAGTTTGCACTAAGAATGGCGATGATGTTGCTTATGGAAATTACATCGGACCCTCCCACTCCCTCTCCAAGTAAAAACCACATCAATAAAGCAGGGAAGGTCTACTGCGGTGCAGAACTCTACGGCAACCATACTCTGTGCTTGACTAAGGCTGTAGCTTCTGGTCATTAAGTTAAATCCTCCTCGCATGACAACACAAACACCTCACGGGATATCATTCGAAACAATACGTCAACCGACACCTCGTGTTTGACTTTCGACCTGACCGTCGGAAACCGTTACGAGCGTTAATACTCGTAGGTGTGGCCGGTGTGTGGCTGAAGACCCGTGCGTAGTCTCACACAGCAGAAGGCGACCGAGGCAGCTGCTGCAGGAGTCGCCTCCCCTCTCCTAGGACGCGGAGGCTACAGGCATAGTGAAACTATGTATGTTGTCTCCCAATTATCCTCAACACCTGAAGAAGGTGTTGAAGATTTTTCAGTTGGTGATTTTATCTTGATGTCGATGACCTTGATGAGTCTGGCTGTCGATAGACCTTAGGGCCAACTACCCAGATGTCAGGTTCTCGTCACCTTCACTGTCGCGTCTTGAAGAGACAGCTGTTGTAGTCTGTCACCCAGGATTCCCAACTCAAAGATCGTCAGACACTCTAGTATCTCCCCTCAGGTGTCATCCTACTTGCTAAGAGCGATCTACAACACACTAACAACTATGCTAACGCAGCACATACCACAAGTCACAATAAATACACCTGAAGAGTGACGGAGGCGCCGTATGGTTTCTGGAGTATCCGGCATCTGAAAATATACGAGAATGTGTTTCCCATTCATCCTCTCCAGCAAATTTCCATGTCAGGACATTACCTCTGTACTACTCGGTTGGTACTTCCTAAATATTTTCCCACTGGCTGTTGATCCGGAGGGAGTGGTGGATGGGGAGGATCATTTTCCTGTCTCCCTCTCGAGAGATTAGGAATTATGGGTACTTTTACTATCCTTCAACAGATAACCCCGTCACAGACCATCAGGTCTTAAAGCATCAGTCTTTCCCATGTAGGACTTGGGCACCACAGAAACTTTTCATAATCACGCATCGGCAGATTAAAAGACGATACGACGACTAGGATCCCGATTCCTCTATCAAGGAATAAAGTATTGAAACTGAACTGTAAGACTTGAGAAACGTATGAAGGCTTCATCACAATAAAAGCAGCAGGAAGATTGCAGCCGAGGAACGCTCCCGGTGCATGCATCACTTAAGACTATAAGAAACGTTCCCTGGGGACAGGCAGGACAACAACAGCAACAACAACGATGCACTGCCACAACAGGAAAGTCTTCAAGAACACGAAGAACATCACAATCCAAGCTACAAAACATTCTCAGAAGCGAGTGAGACCGTGTCATTACCTCCATCGACGAACGTCCACAAGAAACAACAAAACACATCACTGCCTACCATTCTGGCTAGAAATAAATTACAAAAGCCACTGAGACAACATATAACCATCATGACTGTCAGAATTCTTAGGAGCCATTAGGATACCAGGGAGTCATTACTATCACAGCCAAGGAACGTCTTCGAACAACAAGACTAACACCTACATCACTTCCTTGGCTAAGCAACGTTCTCAAAGGAAGAAGGACAATTTCACATCATAATCCGGGCTGAGAGCGGCCCTTGCAGCCACCACAACTATGAAACATCTTCATCGCAACCGACGGATGTCCAGGCCCTGTGAGCCGGCGTAACATTACCACACTGGAGGAACAATCCAAGGAGCTGCAGGAGCCATAATCTCGGTTATGCAACACTCCGAGTCAGCTGGATAACAGCACATCACCATCGGCAGTGAGGACCTTTCCCAGGACACAGGAGAACCATAAAACTTCACCATCGCGATTCAGGAACGTTCCCAGGACTCAGAGGGACCATAACACCACATAACCAAGCTCAAGGAATGTTTCTAGGAGCTAACAGAAGGAATCATCATCCCCTGACCCCTGAGACAGGAAAATCGTGCCACATTTCCAGTCCGGTTAAGAGGCAACGCTAAAAACCCGCTCCACATCCAGTTGAGGAACAACACTACGAACCCGCTCCTCATCCGGCTGAGAAGTAACCCTAAGAACCCGCTCCACATCATTATTCCAAGTGAGGAACCTTCCCGGGAGAGGCATGAACCACACCACACCATAATCTAGGGAGAGAAAAGTTCCATGGACTTGGTGGAACCGTAACATATTACCATCCTTCGTTAATAAATGTTTCCAAGCTGCCAATAGGGTCAGAGCATATCACCATCCCAACTGAGTAACGTCTCCAGGAGCCAGCAGGACCATCCCAGCTGAGAAATAAGCCAGCAGGACCACCCCAGCGAAGAAACAAGCCAGCAGAACCATCTCAGCTGAGGAGCGAGCTAAGCAGGACCAACAAGGCTGAGAAGCGAGCCAGCAGGACCATCCCGGCTGAGAAACGTCCTTGGGAGCCCGAAGGACCATAACTGGCCATCACAGAAGGTCTTTCACACATCGACAAATTGAAGAGCAGATAAGAACCGGATTCTCCAGATGCGCCGAGCTGGTGGTGCTGCCTACGTGATAGGGATGGGGCGGGAGAGAATGCTTCCAGGCCTCAAACCAATACCTAGGAGGGGTCGGGAAAGGTTCTTCCAAGCCACAAGCCAATTACTGGAGGGGCGGGAAGAGTTCTTAAAGGCAAGAAACTGGTACCTGGATTGGGCGGGAGGGATGCAGGGGGCGGGAAGGGTGCTTCCATGCCATAAGCAAACCTGGAGGGAAAGCGAGAGTGCTAATAGGCCACAAGCCAATACCTGGAGGGGACAGGAAAGGTGTTTCCAGGCCTCAAGCCAATACCTGAAAAGGGTGGAAATGGTGTTTCCAGGCTACAGACCAGTACCTGAAGGGGGCAGAAGGGGGCGCTTCCAGATCATAAGCCAATACCTGAAGGAGGTGGGATAGTGCTTCTAGGTGACAATCTAAAACCTGAACAGTCACTAGGAGACTTAGAATATCTTTGGCAATACTTCAGTCAACACCTGCGTCGCCCGCACGTACGTGGCTCCTGGATCCTCCTGCCTGGACGCAGCTCTGTAGTCCCTTCCGTTCCGAACTCTAGATTACCTTCGCCTGTCGCCGTGCACATCCTGCTACTCTGGGCATGGACTATTCATACCTGCTGCCGTGAACCCTGGAAGTTAACCCCTGCCACCCTAGACCCCGGATTAGCTACACCTGCCACCCTCGACCCTAGTGTTACCTCCTTCCACCGGAATAGCCACAGTCGAAGCCCAGGTCCCCAGAGTTAACCATGCCGACCCAGATCCAGGACTAGCTAGCTTTCTAGAGTTCTTTGAGGTTCTCCTTAGTCCCCCTTGGAATTTATGTGGCTTTCTGTGAATCTGTGGGACTTACTGGGATTCGCCGTTGCTATCTGTGGTTTTCTGTGGCTCTCTGGGCTTCCATGTTAATCTTCACGTTTTCTATACCTTCCTTTGGATCCTTGTATTTCTATTTCCTTCCCTGATGGTTCTTGTGAGTTCCTGTGTTCTCTGTGGCTCACTGGAGTTCTCTGCGTCTCCCTGATGTTCCTTATAACTCCCTACAGCGCTGCTAGCTGAACGTGTTACATAGTAATATGCCTCCGGTCCACTCGTCCTGCTGGTCCGGTGGTGATGTCGCGCCGGTTTACGATTTAATTTCCAGACGACCATGAGAGGCGAGGGATCTGGCAGCGGTACCTGGCATAAGACAGTGCTAAGAAATCATGCCACGAGAACCCGATGGCAGGGTGTCTACTGATGATAAAGGTGCTGGCGGGCTTTACAGACTGCATCGAAGGCTGTACCTCCCGGGAGCCAGTCGTCTCATTTGGTTATCACAGGGGAGGTGAGTCAGCCGCCGGACTCTGGCCAAGATGGCGGCTCCCACATCAAAACCCTGTCGTCAGTCAGCGCCGCCGCAAGGTCAGCGGCTGACAGCTGGCGGGATGATTGATGCCGGCCAGCCACGTGTGCCCGACACTGACCAGACCCGACTATACTACACAGGCGTCCACTGAGGCACACATTACACCGACCTCGTCCACCAGCAGGGCAAAGTGATCGGCACCGCGAGCACACGGCACGACGGAGAGACGGTGCAGACGAGGTCGAGGTGCGGCGTAAGGCGGGGAGGAGGCCCGGCCTGGCCGCCCGACAGGTTACACAAGGCCAACGCTGGCCACTACACCAGCCACCATTTACCCAGACAGCGGTCTGCTGTCATTATCGTGTCAAGACGATAACACCTGATGGGGCAATTTAGCGCACTATTAGCATACTGTTAGTCAGCTGTATACTGTCTCTTTACGACTAAGGACAAGACCTGCTGTTACTGGCCGTTAGGCAAGGTCGCTGTGTGTCAACGTGGTTACAGGGAAGGTGTTACAGCTACAAGCGAGGTGTTGTGGCTACAGGCAAGGTGCGGAGGCTACAGGCAAGGGCTCCACCCAAGGTGTTGCAACTACAGGTAATTAATACCGCTCAAGACAGCAGACCCTGGTGGCCTATAAACTCCAACCACTCCACCAGCAGATGATGGTTAAAGAAGTGCTGCTCTTTGATGCCTGTAGCCACTCGGTCCAGCTGCTCACCGGAGCTGCTGCTGTCCCCTGTCCCTCCCACGCCTCACATACCCCCAGCATTTGTATATTGTTTTGGGGGTCGTCGGTGCATACCACCGGAACTCCTGTAGCCGCTGGGAAGAACACGACGCATGCTAGGAGGCACCTGGCCACGTTTCACCTCACGCTAGAAACCCATACTGGCGAACATCCCGACACTTACGTCTAGTTCGTATGACCTTGCGTTGAAGTCTGCCACGACGTAAGCCACGACCTTCCTTCATGACTCTCTCATATCGACTCTCATTCATCACCCTCTGAAAAAACTACTGAAAACAACCGTAGAGCAGTCCTTCGCTACTCTCTTAAAAAAAATCCTTTTGTAGTGCCCCCTAAGTAGCACCTCTAGTAAGACTTCTTGAAGTACACTTGTGGGGTTCTCAAGCATAAATTCCTACCAATACTGGAATGAAAGCCAGTCATAAGCGAACCCTTCTGAAGAACATTCTTGGAGTACCCTCCTGTGGGACCTGAAGGACACATTTGGCAAGATCTATTACATGACTCTGTAATACGATCCTGAAATAAACAATCACTTTGACTCAGGGTTCAAACAAATACCTCGACAATGTTCACAGTCCAAAGTTTTTCAAATATACCACCACAACAAAACCCATTTCGATGGACGGATGATGAAAAAAGTGTACATTCATGATATTCATACCAATGAAGTATCTACATATTCAGAGAAATAAAATCCGTATAAATCAAATGATGATTTCTGTCCTACAGTATTGAAAGAAGCAAGTCAGCAAACATCTCCGACCACTACAATATACAACAAATCTCAAAAAGACGACTGGAACCTCGCCAATCTAACACCATTTTAATAATCATGAGGAAACCAACCATTACGAAGTTCGCCTCTGAGGCGTGAAATGTTAGGCAGGGTGACCTACTTTTGATGGGATGCTGAAGTGCTCATCAAAATGCACATGCATGACCGTAAGGCAAAAGCACAGATTCAGAGCTGAACTCTGATGTAAAACTAAACCGAGACAAGGACGCACACGCGAACACGAACACGGACTCCAAAGGTAGAATAAGGACATCCTCCACTTCGTAGACACGAACTAGATACTACAAAAAAAAATGCGCATTAGATCATCGACCTTTCGCCTTACTTTGCTTTCAGGGAAAATACTGGACAATATTCATGAGCAAAACTATAAAAAGACAAAAAAAAAAATTCCACAAAGTCAAAATCGACAGGGGTTACGAGGTAAATGATTGTGTCATACATTCAACAATACTACACAAGTATATAATATAAAGAGAGCTGAATATCATCTTCAGGTGTTATATGCCTAACCCCCCCCCCGAAAAAAAGCTTTCGATAAAGTTCTACATAAGATACTGACGGGAAAAATAATCACACAACACAGGATGTCGAGCATGAGGGCGTGGCTGGTGGACACGACACAACGAAATGCCCTATGGGAGTGATCCGATCCGACTGGCCCAACGTGGCGGCAAGCGGGGTATCACCACAAACGAGGCTCCGTTCCCCATTCTTTTCATTATATGATCAGTGATCGGGAGGCGGGTCTTTACAAAAAAATTCTCAAAATTTGCCGACAGTAATACCCTGGGTTATAAAGCTGAAAGGAGGATTATCTTAATGAGAAGGAGATTTGGACACAGATGCGGCGGTCGGGGACATGACAAACTTCATTGTACACTAACAAAGTAATGCATTTCGGTTAAGGTAAAAAATAAAAAACGAAATAAACGTACACTGTTTAGTAAGGCATTATCAGAACCAAAAGAAAATAAAAAAGAGCTTAAAGCAATAATCAGTAATGATCTAAACTACGAAAAACAGTGCCAATCAGCATATAATAAAGTAAACATAATATCAGCTTTCATATCTGAACACATAAATTATAAAACGAAGACACAAAATGCGCCAACGCCCTCATCAGACCTCATTTAGAACATGGCGCTCAGCCTTGGTCACTTAACTTTACCAAACAATAAGAAAAACTAAAAACAAAGAAGAGCATCAATACAAATTCTATCATCGGATATGAACCTTCTTCAGACGGCCTTTGAGATTTAAAATGACTTTCCCTGAAAAGAATCGTAGACTCTGAGGAAATGCGACTTCATTTCGCTGAACAATTACGATAACATGACTCACGATAACGTCTTCACAACAGACGGATGCACAATGACCAAATATAACGGTATGACGCTTAGAAAATGTAAAATTTCTGTAGCAAGAATTACGCAACAATGGGATAAGCTACCATCGGATACCAAGTCAGTGCGAAAATTATCGCAACATTCAAAATTACGGCTTGACAGATATCTTAACGATTATCAGTTACCAATGAAAAAGACACGTTACAGGTTAAGATGACACTGTTTGTGGCTGAAAGTATAATACATATGAATTTCAATGTCTTTGTTCTTGACAAAGGAACGGCTGGAGTCCTTGGCCAGAGTATCCGGTGACTGTCATATCACAACGTACTTTATCATTTCGCCCATTCACTAAAACTTCCATGGCATTATACTTTATCCTCACTACACAATGCATCTTCCACAGACATCTTCTGCCCGATGATAGGCCAGGGAGGTGGGAAGGAACCCCCGTCTTCGTCCATTTAGGTTAGGAATGTGGAATTACTATCACTGTCCCCTTAGCAGAGAATTTAGGCATCGACCATGAGGTCTTCTGCAACCTGGATTCCCCGGCTCTCCACTCACTACAGCCTTCCTGAAGAGCTGTCGTGTTGACACAGTTATGTTATCAGTTACTCTAGATCCTCTCGTGTGGCTTCAGTGCATTACTCTCAAGCCGGACTCTCTTCTTCTATCCCCTTCAAACATCTTGTAACGAGATCTTCGTCTGCGTTCCTCGTGGAAAATACCAGCGACAAAAATACTGAAGGGTTCCTCTCGGATCCTACTTCGAGGCACATTTACAGGATTCATTTTATGTTTAGCCCTCTTGTCGGAACCATGAGCCTAGACCATTTCACTACCTTATATTTCAACTTTTGTGACCACCCCATGATAGTGTTCAATATCATAATGAATAAACGAGCTATTTTATCTTCCAAACTTAGACGTAAATGTTCCTAAACCTCAAAACTCGTTAATAAACGAAAATGGGACAAAATATAAAACTAATTCCACTTCCCGTGGCTGAAGAACATTACTATCCCAAAGCAGCCGTGTCCTGTCGGAATAAATGTTTGTAGATATGAATTTCCCCACATTTCTTTTACTCACTGCATCACGAAAACCTTGAGAGATCTTGAGATACACCACAATAATAACCTGGGGCACGAATGAGAAAGGAGACAAGTTGGTTGCTAAGAATTTCTTTTTCCAGCGCTGCCTCGTTCTATCAGAAAGATCACAACGTCTCAATTACCACTACTGCTACGATTTTCCGGATTTCCTTTTTCTTGAACATCAGTCATCATCATTATCATCCACGTCGTATGTTTTCTAACATCAATCACCACCATGACCAGCACATGCAAATACAAAACACTGCAGGCAGGCAACACACGGGAAAGAAAAGAGTTTGTCAACGTCCGATTACAATCACCAACAACGTCACACTACACAGTCGTGAACCAAAGTCCTAGGACACGCCTGGTCGAAGCCGTACCGAACCCTGGGTCTCGACAGGCAAGAACAATGTTTGGAACATCTTTGGTCGAAACTGTATCGAGCCAGCCCTCTGTCTCGATGGACGGAGAAAGAGCCTGGGAGACACACCTGGTCGAAGCTGTTTCTCAACAGTGAGACAAAAGCTTCGGTACAGCTTCGAATCAAGCAGGGTCTTCTAGGGGAATGTTTGGCGTTCCTCAGGGCTCTGGTCCTGACAATTCTTACTATGCAGGAAATAATACTTTCGTATCTTCGTAAACACTTTAACGATATACCTTAAAATACAAATAATCTGCTGTAAGTGTAAATGAAGCTTTTCAGCATGTCAATACATTTTACAATCATGTGGTGCCTTACTGATACAACGGAGTTCCATCAAAATATATAAATAAGTACACAAGTAGCAAATGAAACTTTATCATAATAAATGTAATTTTCATAAATTACACCTAAAAGATGGTGTCGCCAAATAAATATAATAAAGAAGAAAATGCCATTTTCATTTCTTTTTAAGCTATGTAAATTAATGTCTTATACACAACAGTCCAGTTCCCCCATTAATATGCAAATCGAGTTACATTACTTATTCAGTATCTAATGACAAATTATCACACGAAAATTTATCTAGTGTGCCAATTATTTCGCTGTACGCAACACTTTAATTATCTTCTCTCGTGAGGTGCGGATTGCTTTCCCTAACGTAACTACCGAGCAGTAGTTTGACCCGGGCAAGAAATATTTTTTAAAACTTTAAGTTGACAGTATAACTAGAGGTAATTTTATATTCTTCAATGTCATCCTAGCATTTTCGTCCTTCTACTCTCTGCCTGGTGTTACGTGCTACAGGCACCACCAAACATGATGTCAAACAAATGTATCCAGCAGCCACACACCCGACACCAACCCAAGACCCACATAGCTAAGAGCATCTCTGCTTGACGCGAACAACTCTCTCGCGTATTGTTGATCTTGTATGTTGAGGTGATGTATTGTGTTGTTGACCTTGTGTGTTGTCGACCTTGTGTGCTGTTGATCGAGCGTGTTGTTGATCATGTGTGTAGTTGATCTTGTGTGTTGTTGATCTTATGTAGTTTTGATCTAGTGTTTGTTGATCTTGCGTGCTGTTGATCTCGTGTGCTGTTGATCTTGTATCTTGTTGATCTTGTGTATTGCTGATCTTGTACGTTGTTGATTTTGTGTGTTATTGATCTTATGTGGTGTTGATCTTGTGGGTTTTTGATCTTGAGTTGTTGATTTTGTGTGTTGTGATCTTGTACGTTGTTGACCTTGTGTGTTGTTGATCTTATGTGGTGATGATCTTATGTGTTGTTGATCTTGTGTGTTGTTGACCTTGTGTGCTGTTGATCTTGTATGTTGTTGACCTTGTGTGTTGTTGATCTTATGTGGTGTTGGTCTCGTGTGTTGTTGATCTTGTATGAAGCGTACAACCATCATAGTGACGGTCACCGCTGGAGGACGATCAAGCCGGTCAACGACATGAGCAGCACCAGCTAGAGTCCAGGGCCAACGGCGTCACAGCGATGGGGCGCCTCGTTTATTTTAAACGCTCGTTCCATGGATGGCCGCCTGATAATTAGCTATGATTATATGCTTGTACAAATAATCCCGACTGAGACAATTCACTTCTCCCAGTAGCGCTCGGGTCCTGAGATGTATGAGGCCGCGTCGTCATCTTGGCGCGGTGTAGCATTATACAAATTACATGCGGGTTCTTCAGCGTCTTTACACGACGGTTGAGGCGAGGGAGCTGATCTCAGCACTGTCTTCAAGGTGACCACAGAACATGTTCTATATACTCATAGTTCGGTAGCATTCAACATTCGGTCGTTCGGTAGTTTCGCAACATACACTACATTTTCACAGGATACGGGCTTTGCCTGAGAATGATTCCACTATATTCTCGTTTTCTTCTCTTCTCTTCTTCACTCCCCGCAAGTTGCTGTTGTCCAATTCTCTTAGGGAATGTTCTCCCTGACAAGACTTCCTAAAGTATGGCCATCAGTTCTGTCAATGGCTGCACCTTCTCTGTCATAAAGTGTTCTGTTCACATACGCAAGGAACAAACTTCAGCCAACTGGAAGCTAACGGAAAACGATGCTATTTTCCTCTGGGCTCTAAACGGCACAATGTGCATATAACAATCACGCTTAATTGGAGCCATTGTTGTTTGCTAGTGGACCGGAGCACAGCCCCCAAGGTAGGCAGCAGAGAGCATGATTGGTCAATTCAATAAATTTAGATGTCACACAGCTGATTTCACTGGTTAATTATCAGCCAGTCCAAACGTCATTTATCAATCTAGGCTGCCATATTCCCCAGCGCTTTCTACCTCCTTTCTAACCCTTAAAGATCAGGTCAAAGGCTAGACCATTAGGTCAAAGGGTCGTGGAGTCATACT
The DNA here is from genome assembly GCA_038088735.1 of Panulirus argus. Lineage (NCBI taxonomy): Eukaryota > Metazoa > Arthropoda > Malacostraca > Decapoda > Palinuridae > Panulirus > Panulirus argus. The sequence goes on along the minus strand of JAYMFT010416243.1, from coordinate 2,727 downwards.
CAGGGATTCAGACATCGTCTACAAGGGGTTTAATTACTTTCTGGGTTAAACGAAATGACTCTACGAAAGGTTCGTGGGTGAGACCATAATACCTGATATTCCTGACTCCTTTGTTGTTCTATGAGACCTTATGAGGAACTTCCAGGAGGGGTCCAGGGCCTGGAAGAACAAATTAAGGCTCGTGTTGCAAGCGTCTCGCTTTCTCTGTTACTGAAAGTGTAAAAAATTTTCCTTAACATCAGATAATCTCACGACAGTCTTACAGTACCACTAAGTGTTCTCGTGTGTGTGTGTGTGTGTGTGTGTGTGTGTGTGATCACTTTGTGTTAAATGGAGAGAGATTTACACTCGTGTTGTCTCGTTTTTTAACCTTATATATTATATACCATGTCTTTATTCCTATGTATGTATAACACACACACACCAGCCTAAGCCAGGTACCCATTTCATCGACAAGCCTCGAGGGGAAGATGAATACCAGGCTGGGCTGTGAGCCGACTGCCACGCCCAGGATTCGAACCCATGCGAGTCCGACCTGACTCATGGCTAGGAACGCTGACCACTACGGCATTTAATGTGTGTGTGTGTGTGTGTGTGTGTGTGTGTGTGTGTGTGTGTGTGTCTAAAATTAAGAGGGATTTTCTGTTAGTCCTCCAAACCTTTAACAGGATTCGACCCTACAAACCCAAGAGGGAAGAATTTTAATACCATAAGATCGCTTAATGCGCCTCTATGATGAAAACACACACACACACACACACACACAAACTCCTACAGTGAATCCGAGACTGTGGAATGAGTAACATGAGGAGCCTCCAGACGCTGGCATGAGGTCCTCCTCATTATTCATGGTTCATATCAAATCATTAAAGTCTTGACTCACACTAACAGCTGTATATATCATAAACGTATAAAAAACTATTAGAAAACACAAGGTCAACAACATCATTAATACAATTAAATTCAGTGGACACTTGGATCAGTGGAGTGAAGCTCTATCTCACACTGGATCAGAGAGAAGCTCTGGCTCACAATGGATCAATAAAGTGAAGCTCTGGCTTACACTGGATCAGAGAGGCGAAGCTCTAATTCAAACTGGATCAGTAAAGCAAAGGTTTAGCTCACACTGGGTCAATGAAGTGAAGCTCTGGCTCACACTGGACCAGAGAGGCGAAGCTCTGGCTCACACTAGATCAGTGGACTGAAGCTCCAGCTCACATCTTGTTCTTGTGAGTCTAGTCGATGCATCAGTTGGGCACTGGTGAACACCGTCACCAGCACTATGATGTGCTGACCAACTCCTGCCGTCTGGCTCCTGCCTGGCACTCCTGTGCACTGAATGGTGCACACACCCAGTGTTGACTGTTGCACATCCACTACTAACTGGTGCGCATACCCAGTATCGATTGGTACACACTCCCAGTCTTGAATGGTGCACATCCACTACTAACTGGTGCATACAGCCAGTATTGACTAGTTCGTTTCACCAAATGGTACACACAACAAGACGTGTATACCAGATGGTACACACAATAAAACTGGTATGAGCGTGCTGCTGTATGTACCAATTGTGAACTACCAAGATAAAAGACCATAATATCATCATTAAGAAAAGCCATCGACGTGGGACTACAGAGGTGTCTCGTCTTGTGGCTGGAGGACTTCCTGACCAGGTTACACCAAGCCGTCCACTTTGGGGGAGCCACCTCGACCTTACTACCCCTAAGATGCGGTGTTCTACAGGGCACCAAGATGGGGCCGCTCTCCTTCCTTATCCTTATCAATGACGCCCTGGGGGACACAAACCACCGCTAGAAGTATGCAGACGTCTCCACCTGTGGCATCTCTATCAACAACAACTCGCCTGGCTTCAGTGACCTTCAGCACATCATCAACAACCTTCAGGAGTGGAGTACAGCCAACGATGTCACCACCAACCACACCAAGACTGTGATGATGCACATCAACCTGACTGCAAAGAACATCCTGCCCCCTGACATCATACTAGGCCCTGACGTCCTCTGGGCAGTCAGAGACTTCAAACTTCTTAGCTGTGTCTATACCATCTTCATTCCACCTAGGCTTCCCTACGCCTCCCCAGTCTGGTCCTACTCACTAACAACAACAATAAGGGACCAGCAGGAAAAAGAGCAGAAACGAGTATGCAGAATCTTCCTGGGTCCATCTTACATCACCCATTAAGAGGCCCTCAGCTTGCTGAAGCCGTCGACAACTCTCTCCGACCAACACCGCCAGCTCATGCGGCAGTTTGGCAATAAACTGCTGACACACCCCTGTCAACGAAACCTCCTACCCCCCGACGCCCCACCCTAACGGATCCCCGTCACCACAATCGACTAGTATAAATCACAAATCAAAGCTTGTAAAGAAAGATATAAGAACGGTTCTATACCTACCACTGTGGACGTCATAAACAATCCATGAACAAGTGTAAAGATAATCATGTGTACGTCTCAGTTTTTCTCTTAGGCTACGTGGTATGTCGAATACTGCATTACTGTAACCATTCATCACTCAACGTTCAACTAAGTGCATAATGTATAAACCATAGTATTTACTCAATAAATTCCTGTATATCTGCCATCCTGACTGTAGATGTACCACACTCACGTGCTTATCCAAAGCGAAGAATATTCAGCCCGCCAGCTAATTTCACACACTTTTCCAAACTCAGTCACCAACTTTTGCAGTTTCTAACTCGAATCA
>JAYMFT010416232.1:0-17914 GCA_038088735.1 Panulirus argus | reverse complement strand
TGGAGGGGGACCTGAGGTAGAGTCACAGGGACGTGGAGGGGGACCTGAGGTAGAGTCACAGGGACGTGGAGGGGGACCTGAGGTAGAGTCACAGGGACGTGGAGGGGGACCTGAGGTAGAGTCACAGGGACGTGGAGGGGGACCTGAGGTAGAGTCACAGGGACGTGGAGGGGGACATATATGGAGAGTGGTGGTAAAGAGCAGGAAGCTCACTGGAGAGTGGCAGGTTTGTAAGCTTTATGGCTGGCGGTTGAAGGGTTAATTCAAGCCCCGGAATAACATACAGAGCCAGGCTGCGGCCCCGCCATCAGCCTACAACATGTATTCATGACCGTACATCACATATGACGTCTTTACCCACACATTGATGACCTTCGTAGCTTTCTTGGGCACACTCTCGCAGGTGTAGTCTGGTGTAGAGTTACATGTGTTCTGTAGTGGTACAGTGTTGTCCGGTGTGTACAAGTATATATGGTGCACTCGAACAGGGTTTTCAGGTGTGTATGTCTTCGTAGTGTGAATAACGTTTGTATGTGAATAATTCTTGAAAAAATTTAGGGATCCAACTTGTCGACGAGAGGAGAGAGCAGAAATTAGTTGGAACATGACAAGGTCGTGAGATCCTGGGGAAGGGAGTGGTTATAATATAAACTGTATTACACAGGGAGAGACTTCATCACATAAAGTGTCTTGGTTATGATAACCATGGGATGCACTCTGCTTGCTGATGTCTGCCGTAGTGTATGTTCATCCTTCTGATACCTCAGTTGGATAATATGCGAGAGTTGGGACATTAACTGCAAAACCAACATTGTACATGATATGGGCCCCAAGGTCTTTTTAACAAATGACTGTCTCAGAATTTTCTTTTGTTCACCTCCGATTACCAATTAGGTTATCTAAACAACGACGACGAGGCTACACCACCATCACCACCTCTACGAAAGAATTTAGTGGAAATTATAGGTTTTATAGGCTGTAAAGTTAAGATTACTATCAGTGTAAAAGTTTGGCCAGAATACGTGACTGGGTTTCAGATCATCAGGTAACCACGAGTGGTATCATGTGCAGCTGGAGTACCTTGTGGCTGATACTCTAGAGAGGATGCTCTTACGTCTCCTGTCCTGTAGCACTGAGGTGGTATACGCTAACTGACATAGGTATTTCGGTCTTCCTTTCATTCGTCTATACGAGGGAGGGCGTCACTCTTTCTCTTTTAACTTCACTCGGTTCTCGAACTCGATTTCATTATTAATTATAGCGCACACTAGTTACATCCTTCCTTTCGTGACGTCTTCAAAGTGGTGTTACCTTCCATGTAATAATATAACTCGTGTTTTTCAAATAATTCGACCTCCACGGCAGCAAGTCACAGGCTCCTGTTTCCTATTCGTAAGAAATACGTCTCATATCCTTTGGGTTATTCCCTGTGTGACCTTCCGTTCAGCAGGATGCCGTTTGCACAGGGGCTGGTCTGCGGCAGCTCCCTCTGGAACAATGCATCGCTCTACCTCGATAAAGAATTGATATGTCTGCCGGTCATCCCGCCGGCTGTAGTTATTTTTCAGCAGTGACACTACTGTTTGGAGGGGAACCAAGGGCATGGTGCAGTTACGTCGGGAAGAGGATTTAAAGGTGTTATTCAGGGACGTTGCAAGAGAAGCTGGGGGCGTGACAAGAGGAGCGCAAGGTTTGTGACACACAAGGGTGTCGAAGGGGAGGTGACGGGGCCCTCAAGGGAGACGTAGAGGCAGAAGACCTGAGAGTTTGGCACATGCACGTGCAGGGGCGTCTTAGATGACGTCGAAGATGACTTTAAAGTATGTCACGCACGCTAAGGGGCACCAGAGGGTGTGTCAGGGGGGCGTCGAGAGGGAAAGTATTGGAAATAAAGGAAGATTTAAGTTAAGAATTATGAAAGATTAGTCATCGAGTTTTTTGTTCACATGTTGGTGGGCAAACTGTTATATTTTTCATTCGAAATGAGGTGGGAAGTTTGGAGGCTACGCCGGGAGGTTTCCCACAACTCATGATGAAGTTTCTTGTAACAACGTCTGGGGAATGAATAATCTGATGGCGTCGAACCACCAGCCTTTCGGTTAAAAGCCAAAAGCGTAACCGGTTTTTGCACGAAGGCCGACGAGCGATGTCAGTTGACAACTGCCTGCTTGAACTGTGGTGAGGGAGGACTAGAGATCCTCACCACATTGTTTCTCAGTCATCCATAGTGAGAGTGTGGCAGGCGAACGGGATGTGCAGCGTAAGAGAGTACGACGTTACTTACGGTAAACATATTCTGTCAACATACCAAATGCTGTGCGACACTCACCCGGGGAACTACTGAACTTTAACTTTTATTCTTGTTCCTCATCATCTGTTATAACCTAGTTATGTTCACATGACCGACAGAGACAGCTGCTACTGGCAAGTTGAGTCCATGCTGCAGCATGACAAGAGTTTATCCCGTTGAGTCATAAGATACTACTAATGAACCTGAGTTATAAGTTAGAGATTGACACGTTTTAGGAATAAGTTTCACCTTCACCGGAACCTGTGTCGAAGCCCACAGCTCTGTGGCATTTCAAAAATATGATGTGTACATTATGCCCGAAAAATGTGTAGGGGCTTTTTGGAAGCAGGAGTAATGTCGTTGACATCCGGTCTCGGCTGGGCGGTATTGGTATACATTGTCTTGCAGCAGTGCGTATAATGTCTATATGACGCGGTATGAGGTCAGAGGGATTTCCACTCCCCAATGCAAGAACGCGACGCGACGACGAATCCCGTCCCTTCTGGGCTCCTCTGCCTTCACAATCTTGGCCCTAACCTCCTGTCCGCCTCAGACGTTTCTGTTAATCTTTCTTGCTTCTTTCTCTTCAGAACTTGACCGGCCCCTGCGCACCGCAGCCTTCCTTTCACACCGTCCTCCCCACAACCTCCTCACTCCACACCTTGCTTCATGAACTCCTCTCTCCTTTCCTTGTCTTGACGCATGATTTCTCCGTTCTTCCGGTCCTTCATTGTAACTATTTTCTTCCCCATTGCCGTCCTTATTTTCCTCAGAACTTCACTCTGTCTTACCCCATCCATCCCTGACCAGCTCTCCTCCCTCCCCATAATCCTCATCGTCCCTTTAACTCCTCAAAACTTTTTCATAATCCTCTTCCTTCCATCCCCATTCCTTCCTCGCACTGCTCCATCATCTGCCACACCATTCTTCCCGTACCCCACTCCTACCAGCCAATGGTCACCTTCCACTGATCGACCCGCTCCCTCCTACACGTTCAGCTTGTGTTTTGGCACAAAAAAGTACGCTGTAAGAAAGATATACTGGGAATGGTTAGTCAATATGGCCCCATTAGTGCTAGAGGCCCGACCCCTGGGTGTAGGAACCTAGGGTTAAGGCCAGAAATATATAGGTAAATGGATTTCCTATTGCAGACACGGCAGAACAGTACCAGTAACTGTCAGCCCCTACTGCCGAATGGGCCATATTGTATGTGAAGTGAGGCGTCACGTGGCCGGCAGGCGACAAAAAACTTGACTACCAAAACTCTGTAATGATACGTCCACACACGTCATGTGCCGGCCTGGCAGCCCTAGGAAAGTGTTGTAGCCTTTGATTGTGTAGCAGTTTCGAGGGCAGTGACCCTGGTCTGTGGCAAGGTGCTAGAAGTTCGCCATGAACAGTAGCAGTAACTTTGGGGTGTAGATACGTATTTCGTGCAGGAGCATGGAAGTGGCCCGAGTGAGTGTAGTACTGATCTAGGGGTGTACATAGAGTGTATAAGTAGCTAGACTGATTGTATCTGTAATGTGGGGTGTGCTGTACATGTAGTGTACGCGAGTGTAGGTGTGGGCAGGGTGAGTGTGTGAGAGCTGTGAGTGTGGGTCTGCTTAATGTTGCAACATTACCAGCAGTGAATACGAGACTTCCTGTGTTCATGCTTAGCAGTGGTGTTGGTAGTTAACTCTTTCTCTCTCCCGTCCAGGGCTGTACCCCCCCCCCTCCCTCCCCTCCCACCCTCCCCTCGCTTCATCCTCCCCCTCCCCTTCCTGCACTTGGCATCTTCTCTCCTGGTGCTGTGTCCTTATTCTCCTCTCCGTCGGGGATATCATGGATCTACAGCTCGTCGTTTTCTGTTTTCACTTGCCGACAACATGAAACCCTTTTTCAGTTGTAGAATTGTAGAACGTTGGAATAAACAAACAATCAGAAGTATTAAATGTCATTACCTCCATTACCTTCTAATCGTAAATATCAGTAAATAATCCTGATTCAAAATGAAGTTTTTCTTCATTTTTTTTTTCGGACTCCAAGCTAAGTGCAATTTAAGTAGAACTTCTCCCGTTGACACTTTATGCTGTAAGAAAGCGGCCCTTTCTTCTGTGTCTTTGTTTGTTTTTAGAGACGCCGGGGACATTGCCAGACGCACGATGACTAACCCTCACACACAGTTGCCATTACTTGATCAATTTCTGGCAGCTTGGTTGATATGTTTTTGGGGGAAAATATTTTGTTGTTGAGTGGGAAGGTTGTGCTAGCAATATGGGAGGTGTGAAGAGGGAAAAATGGTTTGGCGTGAGTGGTTATACCCCTAGACAATGGCGTTCCGCCGTTCAGAGTGTAATTGGCCAGGGAGGGAGGGAGTGGTGGTGATGAGGGAGAGTGTGGTGGCCAGTGGGAGGTGTGTTAGCCAGGGAGGGGAGATGTGGTGGTTGTGAGGGAGGGTATAATAGCCAGGGAGGGGAGATGTGGTGGTTGTGAGGGAGGGTATGATAGCCAGGGAAGGGAGGAGGTGGTGGGATGATGGTGAGGGAGTGTGTAGTTGCCCTCTGCAGGGGCGAACGAGGAACGCCCGGGGACCCGAATCTTCCAGCTGCCATAAAATATCCGTGGAAGTACATGTATCCATACTACCCGGTCTTTGCTACTCAGGATTTTCACTCTGCCGGCTTTTGAGCCGGAGGGAGAGAAAGATATGTAGTTGCCTTCTGCTTTATTATTTTCTCTTTACGTCAAATGATGAAATGGCTGTAGATAATCTCGTCACGAGCCATTGTGTCCGATGGTCTCTCTCGTTCCCATGTTCCCTCCCCCTCACCCCCACCCCGACTCAGACACCTCCATCATACAAAACGTGATTGACAGAGCTATTTCTTGGACGCTGTGACTTGTCCTTTAAAAATCTGGGAAGTGGCTACAATTCATCCGCCTTCCAATTGCCATAAGAATTGGAACAGCTGACAGGTTATTTTGCGCAGATGGCACGGGGCTGACGCTGCCGTGATGAATCTTTGACTACCATGATGGAGCTGACACTGCCATGAAAGCTTACACTACCATTAAGTAGCTAACGATACCGTGATGAGGCTGACACTACCATGAATCTGATAACACCGTGATAGAGCTGACATTGCTGTAATAAAGCTGATGCTACCATGAAGAAACTGACGCTACCCTGATGGAGCTGACTGCCGTAACCACAGTGTGGGCTTACACAGACGATTATGACATGTTGACATACTCGACATGTTGCCCTTTAAGGGCACATCAACATGGCTACGCTGGGCAGAGTACTTCTCCTCCCAACATAGCCCACCAGTGTCCACATAGCGTCCCAACATGGCAACGCTGGTCCACATCATGCGATCGTCAAGCCTCATTGGTCCCCCGTACCGTGCCCTCGAGATGTACACACGCCTCTCCCGTCACCTCTGCCGTAGCGGTGTACACTCCCTGGCAGCGTACAGCCACCGTCCGTCCTCCCCAGCAGCACAGCGGGGGGCTGGTGGTGCCTAGGCAGGTTCCGGAGGCCTCAGTGGAGGGTGGGTGGGTCTGGCGGTGGTATATTGCTCGGTGTCTCCAGCTTGTCATTATCTTGTTAACCTAAGCAAAGCCTCTCCCTTCCCCGCGCCCTCCACCTCCTCTTTTTCTTTTCTCCTCAGAGTTACGTAAGGCGCTGCTCGTCCCCTCAGCCGCTCCACCGACGAAAAGAATGTAAGATTTCGTAAGGCCAAGGACCTTGGTGGTCATTATTTCCAGGAAGACTGTGTTGAAGGCAATTGAGGTCCCTTCTACTACCCTACACAGGAACACCCACGCGCTCGCTAACTATACACTGCCTAACCCCCGCCCTCACAGCTGGTTCTCTACACTGTCAGCCACAGTTGGTTGCTTCTGAATGGCCTTTAAGAATGTTTACTGCCCTTCCTGTCACCTCTCCACTTACTTTTGGACCTACATTATTCCTCACTTCTCATGTCATTTCCATTTGACTGTTTTAATTGCTGTGTGCGGGGGATGGGACGCACACTTGCAGTCCGCGTGCCGGAACCTTGGCTTCCCATCATCCAGATTCTGGGTCATTTTAGTACTTCAGTTTGCGTATTGCATATGTTGGCCCTTGCCATATTAAGTCATTGAGCAGTATGATGTAATATTGAGCGCGGTGTGTCCATTTTTGAGCACAACGGTAAGCTTTTGGGTATGATAGCATGACTTTTGACCTGACCTTAAAGAATCGGGTCAAAGGCCATACTCTTCATGAACTGAGATGTCGTCGAACTGCTGTTAGCCTCACCATTATGGGAGTAATACTCTTTAAGAGTTTCCATTCTTAACCCCAGTATACAGTAGAACCAGTAGCGGGTTAGCTCTCATAGCTAGAAATGTAAACTTACAAAGGATACAACACTCACCTCGTGTAAGAAACACCCAATTTAGACCTCATGTAGAATACGGTGTTCTGTCGTTTTCACGAGACCTGAACAGAGATGAAGAGAAACTTGAGTGAATTCATAGAAGAGCAACCAGACAAACCTCTTCGCTCAGAAATAAGTCTCGCGAGAAATGTCTCAACGGTGAAATGTTTATTTCTTACATGTAAATAAGGGGAGGATATTACATAGATGAGACTGACCTTGTATGAGAGAGCGAGCGGGACCTTGACCTTTAACTTTTGGCAGGAAGGTCAGGCTCCCAGGTCAACCTCACATGTCACTTGTGGTCCAGATGCGTAGAGAGAGGCGACCTGGGTGTTAAGGTACTGCTCTCGCAACCTCCGAACGGCTGGTCGTGGCTACCCACACAGCCCTCTGTCCCAGCACAATGTTATTCCAATTCTGCAAATGGTTTGTGCTGATAACTTTCAGTTTTGGTATGCTTTGTAAACCAGGAGAGAGAGAGAGAGAGAGAGAGAGAGAGAGAGAGTGCTACTATAGCGAAAAAGGGGGTGGGGGGTGGATGGCGCCGGCTCTCAGTTCTCACCCTTACTGACGCTTGTGATTCCATTCTCCCCGGGTGCCATGTCTTTCACCCGGTCTGAGTGCCAAGCCAAGCAGATATAGTCACCTCAGGGTGACACAGTACCATGCCAGGCAGAGACAGACAGACCACCTCAGGGTGACACAGTGCCGTGCTGGGAAGAGAGAAGCGAGTATAGTATAGCGGCACGTGTAGCGGTGTCCCAGGACACAGTATTTTCGCCATTATTTACGAGGTGTGAGCCGCCAGGCATTGCAGGTGGTCGTGTTACTGACGGACCATTACATAACTGTGCTGCAGGGTTTGGGGCGCGCTGTGTGGGGGGTTGTAGGTCACAACACTTGGCCTCGGCATTACAAAACCATTTTTCTAAAAATAACATAAAGTTGCTTCTGCGGATTTACAACACTCGTGGCAGGTTTATTTTCCTTTTGTCGTGCACTAAACGAACGGGAGTGCAGCCGACGTGTTCCTGCACTGCCACAACGAGAAACGAATCTCCATCCGGGAACCTGTAGCTGATTATTCCCGATGATGTGCACGAGGCGGCGTGGGAGGTCGCACGCCATACCTGTGTGCATGAGGAGGGTGCTCGTCAGAGGTTTTGGGAGGGCCAACACGAGTGGTCAGAAATGTAGTCACAAGTAATTCATATTGTTGATTTATCTCTTGGATTCTTCTTCATATTTTGCTGTTTGATGTCGGGCAACATTCTTTAAAATGCCTGTTTTCATATACTAGAATACTATTTTGGTTCAAGTGCACATGACTGGTGAGTGAACCCAGAACAGTAAAACAAACACAAAACCAGATTTTGTCGTTGGTGTGTTGGGTGGGATGTGGTGGGCGACTAGTGTGGTTGGGGCGGTGTGTGGTGGGTGGGCACTGTGGGAGAACATACCATACAAAACTATGTAACGCATGTAACACCAACCCACTGGGGTCTGACTAAGACCCTTTGTGACCCCTGTAATCCTCTTGCGCTACCGCTCACAGGATGAGGATGGGGTGCACAATAAACTTGCCGGGGTTTTCCCGGCACAAATCAAATCAATGGGTGGGTAGTGTGGCTGGGGCGATGTCATCATCCCGGGAGACATTTGGTCAGGGAAGCCTCTTGGGGCTGGCCATTGCGGCCCTGATGCTTATGACAAGCGGGAGTCGGCGAGCGTCCGTCAACCGTTGCCAGCAGGGAGGGCCAACAGCCTCACCAGAGTGTCCTGCATGAAGCAACGCGCATAAATTCCTCACTGCAGTGTGGTGGCCGGCCAGGCAGACTCTTGAGGCAGCAGGGGACGAGCTGTACCACGTCCTGCCTGCCTGCCTCCTGACGTGTACGCTGGGGTTTGTTGCCTCCTGCTGAGTGATGACGCTTGGACGTGCGTATGTCACAGACGTGGCTGACCACAACGCTTGGTCGTCAGGAGATGCAGTCATTACCCACGAATCCTGACTTCTTTGATGTCACACTCGAGTTGCTTCCTCTGTCCTGGTCGAGTGACCTGCTGAGAGCAGCTCGGCCCCCAGTGGTTACCCCTCACAACTCGCATTCTGCAGGGCACGGGATTGCATTCTGCAGGCAGGGGATTTTAGTGGAAAAGTCATCAATGTTCGGGGTGCGGGGGAGCGGGGTGCGGGGGGGGGGGAGAGAGTGTGTAAACTTGTTCTTATCTCCCCCGTCGTACCGCGGGCGGGCAACCCACTTGTCATTAGGATGTTTGTCTTGTGTGGTTGTGCACATGACGCCAGGACTCGCGCACATACCATCAACAGCAGGATGCGCCCACATCCAAGTGTCATGATAAATGGATATTTACATTGTTGTTTTGTCCTCAATCAAAGCTGTGGTGTACAGCTGTATATATTGTAATGCTATGAGTGTGTCACGTCTGAATGTATGATTCTGTGTAAGAGCGTTTTGGAACAAAGCCGTATGGCTCGGCTACACGATCTCTCACAGCTCACTTCTACTCACTTAAACACTGCTTTCCAGCCCTCCCTTAGCTCGCATTGATGGTTTCGTATTTTCCGACATCCTGTGGAATTATGGCTTGAGACTAAGTGCTGGAGACGCATCTACTGGAGGTGTTACGCTTGCTGCAGTTCAGGGTCGATGCAGGGTCTCTGTGGGCTACCTGAACGGCTCCTGACTTACCCTGACACCGCAGACGAATTTCTTTGTCAAGGTTCGATATTTCGTTACCAATAGCTATACTTCAGTCTTTCCTTGTAACGTCATATTGCATTTTTTCCTTTTCAGAAATATTAACTGGTATAGACTCCGGATAGATTTTGTAAATGAAGAAATCTGAAATACTTTAGGCTTTTTGTTATCCAGTGTTGTAACAATATGTATTTGTGGCAGTAGACTGTATTTGTCACGTAATGGATGACTGTCTTTTGCGTAGCTTTTCTACGCATTTTTAATCATAGTGAGCTGGGCTGTGCCGCTCGCTCTGCGATTCACTGTAATGACCACGACAAACTATGATGTGTAACTATATACTAGTATCTGTAACTGTACTTACAATTACCAATTGCACTGTCACACTGTTTAGAATTTACCAGGTTATGATTGTGGTTGTAATGCAGAATTATGGAGATTCAAAGGTCGTTTTAAGATTACACTAACTTAGGTCTCTAATGTACAGCGTTACGTTACGATTCTTGGGGTGGCAAGGCCTGCCTGAAACTTTTGTATGGATCGAGGCAAATGCCAGGTGGTGATCATACCTTCAGCGGGAGCTCTAGTAGGGCTGTTGGAGTGGTATAACCGAGAGAGGGGCAGGGAAACACATTAAACTACATCAGTGCTGTCCATAAAATGAGATAGCCCAGGGGCAGTGAGTTAGTGGAGGTGCGGAGGAAGAGGAAAGGCAAGGCAGGTCGAGTAATACGAGAGGGGCTTGGCGGGGGTCCTGCGATGGTAGGCGTCAGATGAAGCAGAAGCACGTGGGAGAAGAGCGTGGCTGCTGAGTCTGTGTAGAGTGGAGCTCCTGTAGAAGGAGGGTGTGGCCCGCATCTTGGCCCCTGGAGTGTGCGGCAACTGCCGGCTTGTGCTTGGGTTGCAGGAGGCTCCTGGAGCTGTGTCAGGGTTGCAGGAGTGCCGCGGGCGTGGCCGTAGGTCCCTTGTTGTTACTGGGACTGCTAGTGATGGGCGGAGGCGATGCCCCACGCGATTCCTGCCGAAGGTGGACGTCGGAGATGAGGCATCACAATACAATCTGCCAGGAAGATGAAACGTCAGGAGTCACGTTGGCACATTTACTGACGCCCTAAGAGCCGCTTGAGTCTGGAGTTCATCGCCAAGGCTTCAGGCACCGGAGTGGTACACTTGTTGCTGAGTGGTGAGTCGACCGCCTGACTGTTTTCCTGCGGTGGTGTTTTGTTTGTTTAGATCGTCGGACCCTCGTTTTGGTCCGACACGGGCCCTTGCCTGTTGGCGGCCCGTTTCCTGGTTTTGGTGTGGTTTGTCGGAGTTCCCACTCTTGGACGTTGTTACTTGACTGTGCAGCGCCCTTTGGTGTTGGGCGCGCTGCCCTCATCTGGGCGGTGGGTATTCCGCTATGGTCCGGAGCAGGTGGTCCATCTGATTCTTCTGCGCATTGTAGAGTAATGAAGCCGCTGGCATTACGTGGTCCTCTTCAGTGAAGTCCGGGATTCTTGCGCGGATACTTTGTGTTGCTTCACAGTCCAGCACGTAGTGTTCCAGAGGGTGCGTTGACGGCTCCTGACAGTGGTCGTAGTCTGATGACTCCGTCGACTTTCTGCCAGCAGCATTGGCACCCTGGTCGTAGACGGTGTAGATCGACTAGGGTTTTCCTTCTCATGCCTCTGTCGTTGTACGGTGGCTCTAGTTTTGTGGCCACCGTGTACCATTTAGGTTGACATATAGCGTATAATTATGAAGGTAATAATAATGGAATGTATTTGATATACAAGTATTAAAAACTTGATTATAGAATCTGATGATCCAAAAACACGATTTTCACATCAGAATCCTTTTCAACATGAAAAACATTACCTATACTGTGATGTTAACGTAAATGGAAAGACCAGTTTAACTCTGAGTGAAATGAATCGTTAATCATTTTGGTAAAAATCTGTGCCTTCTGCCGTGGGCTGTCGCGTGCGTGTGTGTAGCCCACTTGTGTACTGCAAGCTATATTCACCAGTAATGCCTGCTCATCCCATGCGTTAGCTGGGCTTTAGTTTGATTTAGGCACACTGCATATGTCTTGGCCCTAGATTTAGTGACGCCCTCCGTATGACGGCAATTAAAGGAAAATAATTCTCCTTAAGTTAATGGTGAGATGTATATGAATGAGGAAAGAAATCTTTGAAAGATGATGAGAGAAGCGCGTCGTCAAGGAGGCTGGCTAGACCAGCCTAAGGATACGTGGCTGTTGACCTACCATCCTACAGGATGGGGGACACACACACACACAGCTGCACCTCTCACATTCATGAGTACACTCGAGGCTGAAGCAGGAGCAGCTGCGGCGAGTTCCTCAAGTGCTTACGGTTCCAGCTGATCACGTGGCCGCGGCCACATGTGGTCAGCTTTGTGCTCTTGTCACTGTTCCGGTGTCATACACATCTGCCAAGAGGAGTGCTGTTGCCGTTGACCGGGGAAGCAGCCTACGTCTCAGGATGAGATCACTCGTGTCATTTTCATATTCATTATTTCCTTTTTATCCCAGAAGGTCACCATTTGAGGAGGATTTCACCTGCCACCGTGTGCTTATAGGGGAGGGGAAGATTCCTCGTGACGTTTCCGCCATGACAGTATTGTCATGGCTCAGTCAGGCAGCACCCGGGGGTGACCAGTGACCGGGAAGAACTTAAGCCAACTCCAGCCAGATGACCTCACTCCTGCCAGAAGCTGTACAGATGAGGAGAGGCCATGTGATGTGGTGCCCTCATGATTACATTGTTCACGGATGGTCTTGCGCCTGTAGACATTGAAATGGAAATTAGATATGAAAGAGCATTTTCTGGAGGTACAGATGCACATCAATTGTAGTTCAGTCGTGTGTGTAAAGTATGTTTGCCGTCATTGCAAGAAATATTTACACCTCTACGTTTGTATCACGCGAACTGTGTATACATATAGAGTATGGCCTGTTCACGAAAGTACGACCCCTGAGCACGATACTACGACCTTCGTCCACGACGAAATGGCCCATGGGTGCGATGGCGTGACCTTTTATCTGATCTTTAATGGCCTGGTCAAAGGTCAGGTCATCTTACCCAAGGGTCTTACCGCCATCTCCAAGGGTTCCTGTTAAAGGGTATAGTTATGTAGTGTCACTGCTTAAGGAAGCCTTACTGACGTGTTGACATACAGCCCGTGTGGCTAGGCTTGGTAGGGCCTCAGCGGCCATGCTCCCCCGCCCCAGGTCTGAGCCCCTCATCACCACAGCCACGTATGTTTACATAAGACGTCGCGAGTCAGCTGCTCCACTCGACTGATCTCAGAAAACGTCGAGTGTGGGTAACATTCTTGTGTTTTAATTCTACTTTTAAGAGTCCACAAAAGTCATACTTAAAGCTTATGTTGTTGGTTTTATGAGCGATAACACGGCTTACGTCATGAAGGTGTTTGTACCCTAATCCAAGTCTTAACTGTTAACGCGTGGACATTCATCGCTGTTTGTGTAACAGTTGACGCCGTACAGACTGACTGACTCCTCACGTTACGGTCATTACCATCTTCACAACAGCTGTTGATATGAGTTCATTGTGTATCTATGATAATGTTACTCTTAAACGTAAGGCTGTATCCATACACGAGTGGGTCAAACGTAGGAGACGTCGGCTGTTAACGGACGTAGCCCGTCACGTCTGATTTGGCCAACTTGTTTCTTGTACATTAAGCCAATTATTTGTGGTACAATAAACTTCTTTGTTATACATTAAAGTTTTGTGTTACACCGCTGATTGTGATTGATTAAACCTGTTATTTATTTTCACCATGCCATTATTTGTAAGAAATCTGTATTTGATACAATAAATCACTTACATTCCATGCACTGATTAAAACTGATGGTACTTAAAAACTTTTGTTTGTTTGAAGCACTGAACTTGGTAGTGATGTATTGAACCATTTATTATAATATTCAAGAGTAAAGGAAATCCCTTGGGTCAGAGTTTGGTTACAGAGCAGCTCATCGAGAGAGAACCAGTTTCCCCATCGTAAAGGCCATCCCTCTGGGTCAACTGTGCCGAGATGAGAATGAGGCGGCCGGGATCTCATCATTAACAGTCACTAGCCTCCCTCGCGAAGATGGAGAGGAGGTGCTTTGATAAACGTGCCAGCATCTTCGTGAACACAACCTTGCAACCCTTCCTGGGTAGGATGGCCTTTGCCCCGACCTCAAACTGTCGTGCTCGGAGGTTCAGCTGACCGATTGTTGGCTGGTGATGGGTCGCGCCTGCTGTCCCTCGCGGCCGCTTTCTGGCACCACGACACCTGACAGACGGGTCTTGTCTCTCATACACAACAACTCTCAATCCGCGCTGACCTTAGTTGTATCTTTTTTTATTCACTTCTCATTATATCTTCCGTCTCCTCCCGTCCACCTCTTTCGCGTCAGCGGCTGACACCCAACTAGCATCAGTAAGCCTCCAGAGTCAGTAGGTGATCCCAGCTCGGCCATTAGTGAGGGAAAGAGCCGCATCAGAAATGCCGGGCGCTAATTTTTATGGAAAGTGTTTTAAGTAATTTTCTGAGTGTGGAGAAAGTTAGCGGGCAACAAGTTTTGTAAAACTGTAAGTTTTCTAAACTTTATCTTAAAGCTGTAAATGAGATGACGACTCTCTGGACGTACTAGGTGGCTCTTGAGGTTGTAGGAGAAGGCCAGAAGTTTTGACGCAAGTCCGGTGTTGTGTAATAAATCTAATTCAAGGATGTTTGAAATGAGAATCTGTATGCCCCTGACTCACTCCACCCACATGGCAACGGAGACAACAGTCACAAGAAAAAAAAAAAGCTAAAAGAAGGTATCCCGTTATCATGCGATATCTTGGAACCTTATCTGAGAAAACGTAGATTCATTAAGTAAGAATGGATGAAATACTTGTTTGGGTTGGTAACTGTGTTTTGTAGACTTTCCTTTGTAGTTGTGGTCATGTGCAGGTGGTGATGTCTCTTGACATCCGACGTCAACGAGTCCGAGTCCTGTGTTCCTACTCACACCTTCCCTCCAAATCCTCCGAGTCTCCGGGCGTCCTGCGCCGTGCAAGTCAGGTGCCCAGCCAGCGCACCTGTCAACACACCATGAAGATAAAATCTTGTTCCCAGAAGCACATTTTCAAAGCAATTATGGAACAGTTGGGAAATAATCAGCTACGACCTGTCTGCTGTAAGCCGGAAGAAAGCCACAACTAGAACATAATGATTTACCCGCTGCCATATGACATAATTACTTCACGTGGAGACTGACCACTGAGGGCACAGTCTCGCCCGCCCTCCAGCAGGTGTTGTGGTCAACGGACACACCCGGCCTCAGACATTCGGCGCGACACAGGATACCTCTGTCGTCAGCTGTTAAATAGAAAACCTAAGTTGATTTCTCTGGCTGGAATTGTTGGCCGAAGGCGTTGCTGCTGAGCAGAGAATATTTTTTTAGAACGAGGAGCAAAATAGAACGAAAAAGTTCTGGGAGCATGAACGTCATATCTTGATCTGCTTCTCTTAAACGCTCCTCCTGTTTCTCCCCCAAAGCACCCGAAAGAATACAATCATACTTCTTGGAAAGAGAAAGACTAACGATTGCACCAACTTGTGTATGACAAACATCAGGCGTGAATGACAGATGTCCATCGTGTCGGTCAGGATGACCCAGTGAGAATGTTTCCCCTGCGGTCAAGTGCAGGAGGAACCTGGCCGGAGATAGAAGTCGGTAAAAATGATTTTGTCCAGGAAAGAATCATGATGATTGATAACCCTGGCATTAGTGAAGTAATGGTGTCAAACGTTGCGTTACTTACGTTAGGCTGGGTTAGGTTTCCCAGGATGGGTTTGGGTAGGTTAGGTTCCTAAAATTAGATGATCACACGACGTACAAGAATAGCGGATGTGAATATAAAGAATTATGTATAGATTGATTTCTAAATTGTTATTTTTTTCCTCCTATGAGTTTGCTGGAATGGTGGGAAGGCAGGAGGGATGAGGCAATGTTGATGCAGTGCAGTGAAGCACAAGCTGTACCTGTAGAGGTGAGTCAGCACAGGAGTGCATAATGACGGGTCCCCACGTGGTGGGTAAGGAGAGGGAGCAGCTATAATACACCACCAAGTTTTCTCTCTCATGATTTGATGTATTATTGATTTTGTCTTGGCATAACACGGTGTGTCTGCCGCGCGCCTCGCCGTTTGCCACCCCCTGCTAGTGAGGACAGAGCCGCCTCAGCAGCAAGGCTTTGCTTTTCTTGAAATGATACATTTCGTCTCACACGCTGCGTTGTACACAGGCAAATAGGAAGTGCACACACACACACACTCCCGCCGCACTACCACGCCTCAGCAAATAAACATCTTAGATGGTAATGTAGTACAAATATTTGCCATCCATTTCTGAGGCAGAGTGTCTGGTCCTTGGCCGAGTGGCGTGGTGCATCGTCGCCAATATGCAACATGAGAAGGAATCGTCCCGGCCGCTCTAGGGGACGCTCTCTGACGCCACCACAGTAAGGTCATTAATTAAACAGCGGAGTCTAGTACCAAGGTCAGTAGTTTAGCAGCTGGTCTGGTACCAAAGTCCGCAGTTAAGCACCAGAGTCTGTCTGGCTCTGAGGTCAGTCGTGTAACAACTGAGTTTGTTCAGTAATTTAGAAGCGGATTCTGTTACTAAGGTCAGTAACTTAAGACACGATTGGCGATACCAAGGTCAGTAGCTGAGGAGCTAATGATGCCAAGGTCATTAATTTAGGAACCGGTGATAGGAGTAAACTCAGTACGAGAGAAGAGTGGTGATGACCAGGTCAGCCTGGGAGGAGGCAGGGACGAGATTGTCAGTGAGCAGATGGATCATCAGTTGGTCTTGGTGGATGGACGTCGACCCGCGTTTGTAGATTTGCTGCTTTAGATTCCCTCAGGCAGGTGACACCCCCCCCCCCTTCCTGTGAAGGAGAGATCAGTACCTGATGTATGGACTCAGTATCGGAAATTGTAAATTTCATTGAACAAAGATAAAGATGAAAGTTCACGAGAGTGCGTCCATACTGACCTGACTCGCGCCGACTTTGACGACACGACGACGTCGGGGATACCTAACTCGTCCTGGTTTTGTGATGGGAAATTTCAGTGGTTGCTGAGAATATTTCATGTGATCTGGGGGTGCCATCGGCGAGGAAAGGGAATCTCCAGAGAACGGCGGACTGGTGACGAGACAACTTACTGAGCCAAGTAAGAAGTACTTACGCAGATGCACAAGTAGTCTCACTTAAACGCTCTAGGCCTGGATTGAGGGTGGGTAGGAGTTATTTGAGGGTTGTTACGTGCCTGAACCACCCCAGACAACTTGGGCTCCAGTTAGTGAAGAAGGATAGATAGATAGTATATGATTGACGATGTTAAATGACGAGTTTCTCGGCCACAGGTACCTAGTTATTCCCAGTACCGTGAAGTGATAATTTCTCAGCTAAAAGATGAATGGGATCTTTTGTCCGGCGCTGGGCATGTCGGTCCGCTCAGCTTGACGGGACGGTACAACCCTCTGGGATGATGGCTTGACATTCGATCTTAACCTTTACGAGCATCGTACCCAAGGGTCTTCGCGTCATGCTAGATGTCCGTACTAGAGTACGTCATGCTAGATGTCCGTACTAGAATACTTAGGAGGCTAAACATTCTGACAGTTTCTTGCTGGAAAATGAAATGAATTTGTTTGGAGTAGGGAACGGCAGACCGGTGTTGTGAAGTGGTAGTGAGGTTGGTCGGTTGTTGGAGGGGAGTAAAAGGGAGGAGTGACATGAGGCGATGGCAAGATCCTGGTGGTGTTGGTGGTGTGCCTGGCCGGGGAGGTCCTGCTGCTTGCTTCGCTGGTGTTGACCACTTGCTCGGCCCACGCTAACAGCCCCTGCCTTGTGTCGCGCCACTGATATTTTTGCTTGTTCCTATTATGAACTCGCGAGAAAGATAATGGTGGCACGCACCAGGAATGCGGAACTGTAGTGTTTCGCGACCTTGGGAAGTGGTTGTTTCTGACCTGCTAAACGTAATTGTGAATATACATTTACCCAGTGGCGCAGTAATGTTACTAGCACGCGGATACGTAGTTACACGGACGGGATAACAGCCCTTGAGTTGTACTGGAAACTCCAGTTAAGGTGTCGCTTCACCGGCCATATATATATGTGATGTGCCAGACTGGACCCAAGTGGTAGATATATTACTTGTGTCCATCCATAAATTTGTCTGGAAGACGGCAGTGGCCTTGGTCATCTGTGGCGTCCCTCATGATAGGCTGCTGACAGTATGCATGTGTTGTTGACACTGTCCATGACACGCTATTATGGGGAAGGCTGAAAGCTGAACACTGTCCATCCACTAATGTTCCCCAACAATAACAAAGAAAAGAAAATAGTGATATATATATATATATATATATATATATATATATATATATATATATATATATAT
>JAYMFT010416221.1:0-17915 GCA_038088735.1 Panulirus argus | reverse complement strand
TATTTATTTATTTATTATACTTGATCGCTGTTTCCCACGTCAGCAAGGTAGCGCCAGGAAACAGACGAAGAAAGACCCATCCCCCCATATACACATATATACATACATGCACATATATGCACAGTACATATACATATCAACATATACATATATACATACATACACATACACATAAAGTGGAAGAGTACTAGAGGGAGAGAAATAGTGGAAGAATGCATGGAATGGTGTATGTGAGGGAGGCATGAAAAGACAGTAATAAGTGGAGACTTTTGCTATGGTCACTTTCTTGATGGGCGTTCCTGGAGGGAACAGGCATCAGAGATATAGGTAGGTAGATAGTTATTAGATACCCTTTTCACTTTTTTTTCAAATTTTTTGTGCTACCCTTTCCTTAACTTGATATCCCTCCTATCTTGATCTGTTATACCTCTGAAATGCTGGCCGACTGTTGTTCTGCTTCTGTTTTCTTTGTAATATGCCCTTGCTCTTTTACATTTCAGCATCTTTCATTAAACAAAACTTCCTCTTTTTTCACCCTTTTGTTTCTATTTATTATCAAAGGTATCTGTGCACTAATCACCTCATTACAGATTTAGTAGAGCCTTCCTTAACAGTTTTCTATTTTCTGGGTGTAGAATTGAGCCCTGAAACACTAGGTAACTATAATTTCAGTTCACAAAATTACCAAAAATATTAGGCTTTCAGAATTTTTGTTTCTCAGATGAAATGAAAGTTAGACATGAAAAAATCAGAGACATATTAAAGAAAGTGAGTCACCATAACATATATTGCTGTGCTGAGTGCATAATTTAAAAAGTAGAGGCCTTGGTGAGGGAATGCAGACATGCAGACAAAGGGAGGAAGAAGGTGGAGTTTGAGTAAAGTGTAAGTCTCTGGCATAAAGTCTGTAATGACTCATCATGATTCATGAGAGAAATACATGTGAAATTAAAGGATATGTATAAACAAGTTAGCTGATATAACATATATGGTCATGAGATAGCACTGAAGATAAGGCACAATTTCCTAGCATATGCAGTGGGAGAAAACAAGTTGGAGAGGTGCTGTGGGATGTGCTTCATGACCCACATTTATTAAATGACATTTATTGCTATTTATGGTTACTAATAACAAATTTGCATATAATTAGTACATATATCTACACATAATTACATTTATTCAAATATGTATTTAAACTTCAGAATTACTTCTAGAGATTGTTAGTCTGAAATAGGCACGTACAATGACCAAGGGGCACTTTAGTGCTCATGTGAAGACTATCAGTGTCTTCTATATAAGTCTTTATATGAAGACTTCTGCTTGTTGGGGTTAATTTCTCAACTTTTCTTTCAGAAGAAATTGCTTAGTTCTATTTATTTCCCATGACTGTCTTTTCTTTGAGTTTGGTTTTCTCTTTACTCAAGAATAGTTGGTTGGATTACCCACAGGTTGTTACTGGGATTTTGCTTGTTATTTCCAAAGGAACTGGAGCTTTTAACTGCCTTCCCCTCCCTTTTTTTATTATAAATGTCACAGTATTGGTAGATTGTCAAAATTAGGCTGTGAAGATTGGCACCTGTCATGAAACTCTTCATATGAAGACTCTTGGCATGTTAGGGGTAATTTCCCAATTTCCCTATCTGTCTTTATATCTATATCTCTGGTACCCATTCCCTTTAGGAACTCCCTTAAGGGAGTGGCCATGGCTGAAGTCTCCGGTACTACTGAACTCCGTTGCTGCCTCTTAGCTTTTATTGTCTCACTCTGAACAGGCTGTTGGCATAGGGCAACTCTAGCGTAGTGTTTGCAGAGCTCTTACCTAACGTTCTTACCAACTACCTCTACCTAATGTGTTCACCTGATGTATCTGCCTAATGTTCCAAACAACTGCTTTTATCTAATACTTCCAGCAAATGCTCCTACTTACTATTTCTACTTATGTTTCTACCTAATGCTCCTATCTAAATGTTCTTACCTACTACTTCTATCTATTGCTCTTACCATTTTGCCAAAAGGCAGGGCTAGTACAAGGTGTTCATTGCAGGAAAATCTAGAGTGATGAATGAGTAGTGTGCGTTATGTATTGTCAATTGTTCAGTGTGATTAGGAGAGGTATGTTTGTGGACTGTTACCAGCAGTTCACATGTGGGTGAGGTAGAAAGAAAAGACAGCTACCTGGGCCAAAGGAGTGGAACTTGATAATTACTGAAGTTCTGGCCCATTACACAGTCGTCACTAACCCTCCCATACCCAGGTGGATAGTACCTGTAATATTCCTGCCTGGTCGGTGGCTGCAGACCAACTACTACATAGCCAGTTTCTCTCATAAAAAAAATTGTTTAGCTCTTTTATTTCCCCTTGGTTGTATCTGATTTTCTCTCTTACAAGGGACTGATGGTATGATTATCCACAAATTGATATTGGGATTTTGCCTGTTACTTCTAAAGAGACAGGGTTTTTTCGTTTCCCTTGCTTATTGTCTAATTCCTGTTAGGAACAAATGTGAGTTTGCAGGTCAAGAATGATTTGTTAGAAGGCATAGTCAAGCCTTCCGTGATGACCTGAGGAAAATACAGGTTTAGCTTGACAGACTGATAGATTGCAGTTCTGGAGACAGATTTTCTAAGGTCATGATGCAGAGTAAGAATGACACATTGAGAAGTTTGAATGTCAGAATGAAGAATAGAGAAAAGAGTAGTAAAAGTGAAGACTATACCACTGGGATGGATAGGGCACATTGAAAGATTAGTTGTGGGAAGGATTACTAAGATAGTGTATGTGAAAATCGTTAAAACGTAATGAAAAGGAGGATCAGTTATAGATTTGAAGAGAAAGTAAGGGAGTATCCAGTTAAGAGGGACTTCAGCATGAAAGAATTGCTGATACTGCTCAAGGATAGTGCTGTATGACCTGTATAGGCCCCACTAGGTGATGAGACAGGGCATATTTGGATATGAATAAATAAAACTATGATAATGCTGAATATGCTTATGTTCACCATGCTAAAACATTTTTCTTTTCTTTTAAGAGCATTAATGTACATGGATGTCTTTTACTGTCTTATTTACTTTGACTGCTATTGTTCCTCAAGGAGTTGTACCACCTGCTGGCCTGATGGTGGGAAATGCTAAGATTGAGACAGCTGTTGAAAACTTGCAGCAACAGTCTCTAGATGTGTCAGAGTTACAAGAGTACTGCAGGAAGCGCTTCCAGTTTAAGAGCATCAAAATTATTAGGTTTAAGTGAGTATACCATAGTAATTTTTACAGTTGTTAAGTAAGGAGAACATTTAAAGAACTTGAAAGTCTTTATATGGATGTGGGTACTGTTACCTTTTATGATATCTATCTATCTATCTATATTTCTGATGTCTTTTCCATTCGGAAACTCCCTCAAGGGGATGGCCATGGCAAAAGTGTCTCCATAACTTATGAACTCCAGTGCCACTTATTAGCCTTTAATACCTCACCCATAACAGGCCACTGGCAGAGGGCAAGTCTAGCACAGTGTTTTCAGAGGCTCCTGCCTAATGTCCCAACTGACTACTTTTGTCTAATGTTTCTGTCTTTATGATATTATGTAGTTAACATGAAAAGTATTAGTTCACAATACGTCACCATATAGTATAGTGAATATAGATTATATGATTACTTTTTTATACAGTATAAGAAATGAATTCTCTACTTAGAGTGACACATCTATTGAACTTCCTTTAGTATCATAAAACCTTTTAAATTAATGCATTAATAGTTTCATCTTAGCTTATCCCATTCATTCACAACTGTGATACTTTCATTGTACCTCTTTACTTCTTTCCAAACAAGTTTCTTGCTTACACTCCTGTCCTGACCCCCTGTTACTTATTCTTTGCATCTTTCAAAAGCCTGTTTGCTGGTGCTATTCTCAGTTCAATTTATAAACTTGAAGGTTATAATTAAGTCTCCTATTCTTTTTTCTTCCTAAGTTAAAGCTTCTAACCTTCCCTGAAAATTAGCTCTCCTGTTTCAGGTACCACTTTTGTTGCCCACCTTTGGACCCTTTCTTATAAATCTTTGTTTTTTTAAGTTTTGTTTCTTTAAATTTCATAGCCAAATATACATGATATATATTCAAATTTAGGTCTAATATGAGCTGTAGATAGTTTATTGGGCATTTCATTATTTATGTATGAGATTGATTTTTTCTTCTTAACAGTTATCCTAGTGTGGTGTTCTGGTGATAGATTAGGTACTATATTGACCACCAAGTTCCTTTCGCACACAGATTCATATGGCTTGTTTCATACTAGATAATAGTCATGATGACTGTACCAAGGGCTTCTTCCCTTGTGTTCTGTCTTTGTTACCATGCTTTTATTTGGGTATTTTTCCATTATCTATGTGAGATTGATTTTTTCTTCTTAACACAGTTATCCTAGTATTGATTTTTTCTTAACAGTTATCCTAGTAGGGGATTGATTTTTTCTTCTTAACAGTTATCCTAGTGTTGATTTTTTCTTAACAGTTATCCTAGTAAGGTGTTCTGGTGATAGATTAGGTACTATATTTACCACAAAGTTCCTTTTGCACACAGATTCATATAGCTTGTTTCATACTAGATTATAGTCGTGATGACTCTTACCAAGGGCTTCTTCCCTTGTGTTCTATCTTTCTTACCATGCTTTTATATGGGTATTTTTCCATTACCTATGTGATATGACCAACTTTGGAGCTTGTTTAAACCCTATTTTAAATTGAAACACTCTGCAATATTTATTACTTCTCTTATAACCCCAGTATCTTCCAAGAAAATATTTAGTGTCCATAGAAAACTTAGTCCACCTTCCCAAACATTTCTTAAAGTGATGTCACAGTTACATATTAGTACTTTGTCATCTCTCCTTTGGCCTTGAATGCCACCTACAAACATCCGGGCATGGAGCTGGTAAGATTCAAGTTTTGGGTTCATACAGTTTTCATCTGAATGAGGCGAGGCACTAATAAGATGTTGCAGGATACAGCCACCTGATCATATATTCAGAGCACCCAATGTGCCTAGATATCCCACATTTTCATGCATCAAGGTAAGAATTCAGGCTTTCCCCTTCTTAGAAAGGTAAGAGCCAACCATCTTGAAGCATAGGTGGAAGAAATACAGCACCCTTAAGTGAATTTTCCGAAATGAAGTGGCATCCTGGAAGAGTTAAGAAAGAACATTGTTTTTTCAAGATAACCTGAGCTCACCATGGCAAATTGCTGGTGCTTACACCTTTAGAAACACTAGTCTCAGCAACCAGATGTATGATGATTTCATCCTGAGAGCATCATATACTTGTACCCACAATGAGCCTTAATACCTTTGAAAATACATGGGGTGTGGACAATGTTTTTTTGCGTACAATATGAACCCAGTCTGTCTGGTAAGTTTGTAGCATAGATTAGGAATAACACTGGCCCTTAGACCAAGCCCTGCAGTATACTATAGGTTATGCTAATTCACTTAGAAAATGTACCCTTTTGGCATTCGTCCTCTTTTTCCTTCCACTTAGAATTTCTCTTTACCAAAGGAGTCTTTTCCCTATGCTTGCCTGAAAATTCAACTTCTTTACCTGCATCATGTGAGAAGTGATAGCAAATGTTTTTTAGCAGTTGCATAGTCCACCCATCTGTGTCTTTTGTCTAAAACAGCTCATTTTGCTATAGAAGTCCAGGTCTAGATGATCTTTTTTCCTGAAACCATTTTGCTTCTCACTTCTTTAATTTTTCCTTTTCAAGTAATCATTCACTTACTTTGTGACTGTCTGTGCAATGTCTTAAAGATCACACTGATTAGAGATATTGGTCTGAAGTTGAGCTATTTCCCATTTTCTCATGATATGGAACGGTCTTCCAGGAAAGCAGTATTTTTAGCAACGTTTCCAGTGGCTTGGCATATGTTTTTGTGTACTCTCCAAGTTCATATTAAGTCTTAAACAAGTTCATGCACTTTAGATGACTAAAGATCCTGTAGAAGTTTTCTTAAAATGTCTTTTCTAAAAATTCTAACGCTTTCCAAGGCCCCTTTCCCATCCTGTGTCTTTGGTGTTAGGCTTATAGTGTCCTTCATTGTGACAACCCTTTTGAACATCACTCAGTTCCATCCATATTTTCTTCTTGTCTGTAACTACCCTTCACTCTGAGTCCCTCATTCTGATTAGTCATTAGTACTCTTTAACTGACAATTACTCTTAATAGATATATGGAAAAATTTTGGATGTTGCAATTGCCTTATTCCCAATGCTTTTTTCAAAGTTTCTTGGATCCTCCTTCCTTTTCATACTCCTGGTATTTGTTCATACTACTGGTATTCTTATATCTATCCTTTTTTACCATTCAGATACTGCTTGGCTGTTATGTCTTCTCCACTGTATATACAATGTTCTTTAGCTTTTTAGCAGTGTTTATTAAACCATATCTCTTGCTTTGTCTATTCTCTGGCTGTGTTACCTAAGTATCATCCCTTTTACTATAGGCCTCACTGTTCTTTCTGTACTACTATGTGGTTTTATGGCTGAAGAATTCCATTTCTGTTTCAGCTTCCACAGAAGCTATTTAGCTCTACAGAATTATTACAATTGTATCTTTTCTTTGAGTCTGATTTCCTTTCTAATCAAATGTAAGCACTTCATGATCACCTTTTGCAAGTGGGATATCATAGCTGATACCTTTTGTCTTTATACTGTAATAAACCTTAGCAAGGTTTGTGGGGCCTAATTATGGATAGGGGGCTCTGGTTTTGATGTTTTATACATGACAACTAGAGAATAGATGTGATCAATTAAGGCCATTCCTTCATCAAATTTTTATGTTTAACTTGCTAACACAGGAAATGGTGAACATGTATTTAAAAAAAGTTTTAGTATTGGTGATTTATCACCCCATCTGATTCTAGTGTGTTCAGTAACATGTTGGTAGAAGAAATTTGCCTGTACACATTATGACACTTATCTCTAAGACTTTATTTCATGTGAATCTCAGATCAGTAAACCTTTTCAAATCCAACATTCCAAAAAATGAATCCTGCTGAAAACTAGTTATTTTGTAGATTTTACTTTATACAATTGAACAATTCTGAGCATTCCACCCAAAAAAAAATGGATAGAAAGTTACCAAAGACAGTCCCCTGACACATTCCACCTCAGCTGTCCCAGGCAACTCACCCAGTCACCTCTCCCTCACCTCTGCTATTGTAAACATCTGCCATTGATCTTTATGCATGTCACTTTAGAAGCAGAAACAAGAAAGATAATTAGGTAAGTACATAGAAACTACACATTTTTATTTCATATCAGTTTCACATCTTTATATATATGCACAGTGTTTATGGCTTAGGAAACAAAACATAGTGTTTAGAAACAGTCTTTCCTTTCTTCCCATCATATCAGTTCGATAGCAAATCACTTATTGGTAATTATAAGTGTAGAAGCCTTAGTAACTTACCGACTCTTAGTTTGTCTTTCATACTGAGACATTTTCTTGCTGTAGATGTAGCAAGTCCTGATACTTTAAAACTCTGGATAAGTATTTCAACCTTTTTAAACAGTAATATCACTTTCAGTTTCATATCTTAAGTAATTGATTTATGACTCTTCTGTGCACCTCAGCTATCATTAGCTTTTAACACCTAGTCATCTTAACACTTGCAATGTTTATTTCACCTAAAGGCTTGTAAACCTTACTAAAGTTGTTTATTGCAGAATTATTACCAATGCACTGCTGGAACATAACAAACTTAACAGACAAAGAAATACTTTTTTTATTCTATTTTACCATGTGCCCATCCCCAAAAGTTCCTTGTATATTGACTTAGTCTAGCAGCAAAAAGCAAATGAAGACCTACCCTTCTTACATTGCCTTTTTTGTTCTTTTGTGCCATTTGACTAAAATTTGTTTCTTTATTAGATGTTTTATTGCTGCCAAACTAAAACTTCCATAAGCATTACCTGACACTGCAACACAATTGTGCAAATCAGTTATGTAATCATACCTACCTGTCTATTTATTTATATCTTTGATGCCCACACCCTTTAGAAACTCCCTCATGGTGGTGGCCACAGCAAAAGAGTATCTATAACTGTTGAACTCCATTGCCACTTCTTAGCCTTTAGTGCCTCACCCTTAACAGGCTACTTGCAGAAGGCTGAGAAGGCTGCTCTAGCACAGTGTTTTTAGGGGCTTCTACTTAATATTCCTAAAACTACTTCTATTTAATATGTCTGCCAAATATTCCTGCCAAATGTTCCAACCTACTGCTTCTACCCTAAGCTCCCAGCTAATGCTCATACCTACAACTTCTATCTATTGCTCCTATCATTTTGCCAAAAGACAGGGCTACTACAAAGCGCTCACCAAGGAAAATCTAGAGTTGCAAAAAATGAGTTGTGTGAGTTAAGTGTTGACAAGTATTATTTGACTAGTAGGGATTGTGTGTTTGTGGACTGAATGCTAGCAGTCCAGATGCAGGTGAGGTAGAAAGAATAGACGGCTAACTATGTCAAAGGAGTGCAACTTGACAACCACTGAAGTGCTGGCTAACTATGCACTTGCCTTTAACCCTCCTGATATTCAGGCAAGTAGTACCATTAATATACCTTCCTGGTTGGTGGCTGCCTGCCAATTACTACTTACCAATCATACCAAAGGGTTAGATTAGGGCTGAACCCTTCAGGCTTTAGACTTAGTCTCCTAGCAACAAAAAATGACTGGTAATCACACACACACACACACACACAAGCATGAGTAAAATGTGATAGACCAGAGGGAAAGAGAGAGAGAGAGAGAGAGAGAGAGAGAGAGAGAGAGAGAGAGAGAGAGAGAGAGAACTGGTAAAAGGCAAAAAACAAGTGGAATCAGTTTACGCAAAAGGGAAAGATGATACTCCCAGTTCTAGCTTAGGGAGGCTACAACTTAGTAACAAGTGTCTTAGGCCAAAGATTTTATAAGTAAATTTAAACAGCCTGGTGGTAAATGGAGAGGAGGTGGAGTTCAACGATCTTGTGACTGGAAGCAACCCTGACAGTGTTGGATTGATAGACAAAATTCTCAAAAGAGCAAATATGTAACCTAATCTGCATGTAGGGGTACATAGTGGCAAGGAGAGGCAGATAAGATAAAGGAGGGAGAGATTAGCCCTCTTAATCCTTTCATAGCATAATAAAATTTTATGGTCTATTCCCCTAAAGTTTCGTTTAGTATTAAGAAATTAGGACATTAATAAAAGCTCTTTTATGACTTTTCCAGTATGAAAAGACATAAAGTTTCCATATTTGATATCGATATGTCTTGAAAACATCACCTGATAGTGAAAACTGTCCCTTTTATCAACAAATTTTGAAGAATAGAACATTGTATAAGCATGGAAATATTTATTTAAAGTGATCTGGGTAGTTCAGATAAGGCCAAAATTGCCTCAGAAGCATAAGTTTTGCCTTGTAAGTAAATCATGGCATCAAAATAGATTAATATACATATAAACTGCAACCCATAGATGATTTGAAACTTCAATTACAAAACTTTGGATTATCTAGAATAAGGTAACCATAACATTATACTCATGTGTAGAAACTTTTTTTGAAAAATATATACATTATAGTTGATCTATGTACATTGGCAAGTTTGATTACTTTTTTGGGTATGGTATATCTTGAGGGAATTATACACAAGGTAGAACTGTTTGAGCAGTCAGAGCAATAGCATGTTGTTTACAAATGATATGTAGTTGAAATAGGTACAGCATTTGCCCTTTTCTATTCCTTTGGTAATAAACCCTACTATAGCAATCTGTTGCATGAAAGTTTGAGTGGCCCATCAAGTGTATTTGTACACTCCTTCAGCACATATAGGTAGACTTCATGAGGACCATGAGTCGTATTAGTCTAGTTATTTAATACCTCGATTATGTCTTTTCTGACAGTTTTAGTGTTTTTCAAGACTTTATCCTCATTCCATCTCTCTGGCATTGGGACTGTAGATAGTGTCCTCCAGAGTGAAGACATTTTTGAACCTAAAAATCTCCATACATATGTTTTTATCATCCTCAATAGTTCTTTCTTCCTGATCTCTTATCTTGATTAGTTGCTTTTGATTAACAGTTTACTCTTTGTGAACTTTTAGTAAAGATTTTATTTAACTCTTGCTTGGCCCACTATATTCTTTTGATAGTTTTTCTGCTTTTCATTGCTCATCGTAGCTTACTTGTTTTCTACTGTCTTGTACGTTTCAAATACTGGCTAGTTTTGTGTCACCCATAGACAAGGCCCTTTTTACCTAAATCTCTGCTGTTGTGTATTGAGTAAATTGTTTTCGTGTGCCCCTTCAGTTGGTCTGTGACTAGCTTTCCATAATTTTGCAAGGCATAGTAATTAAACAACTCTGACCATGCTTTTCTCTTGTAGGTGGATGTTATGCCTTTTATTCACTCCTTTTAAGGAGAATGGAATTAAAGAAAATAATAATAATGATAATATAATAGATATCCCAAAAACTTTTGCAGACTATATATTTGTTTTTTTCTAATATTCATACTGAGAATTGCAGTAGTGTGCAATTTTTTATGTCAGGATTTTACATTTTTTAGAGAACTAATAGTGACAGTGTTGCTGAAACATGTAAATGACAACAAATTTCTTCTAAAGGTCTTGGGCAGAGAGGAGGAGGTTTCAGAAGCTGAACAAAAAGAGAGATCGACCACAGTTACCTGAAGGAACCAAACTCATCTCATTACGAAGACAGGGTAAGAAAGTACATAAAGTGTTACTGTATTGTCATTATATCATTAATATTAATTTATTATTATCAGACAAACTCAAGATCCCTTCTCTGGGGCTTTAGCAGATTGAGGCTGCATACCACTTAGGAGCAGGGAAATAATAATATCCTTGAGAGACAGAAAGTTCTGACAAAACTGTAAGACTGGACTCCTTTCTGTCCACTGATGATGGTACAACCTTGCTGAAGGTGAATCATTCTTGCAGTGTAACCCCTAGCAGGCAGAGTCTCTTAACACCTGTTACTTTTTTATGCGAATATGTAGAATTACTTGTCTAAGTATTGATTGATAAGGTCCTGAGTTTAGACTCTAATCAGGACAATGTTTTCCTGTACAAGGGAATTTACTACAGAATGCATGACTCAGGTTTGAATAGGTATAGTTCATCCTAGGTCCAAAGCAATATTGGGATACTGAAATTTTTAGGATTTAAAAAAACATGTGCTCAGAGATTGTGGACTGAATATATCATAACCTAAACAAAGTCTCTTATATACCTAATTCAGGTTTTAGATGTTATTTACTTGTAATACAGTATATGTGGATACATACTACATAAAACAAATATTTTTTGAAATTATTATATGATTATTGAAAATCCTTTCATCAAACTCCCAAAAAATATTATGTAGACTAAGGTAGATTTTGATATGAACATAGAAGCAATGGAGAGAGGTTGATTAAGGTGTGAGTTTGAATAGAGAAAACTTAGGGGAAATAAATTATTTTAGATTACTGGGATTGGACATGGCGGCAAATAGGACCAAGGGAGCTGAAGTGAGTCATAGGATGAGTAAGGGGGCAAAGGTTCTAGGAGCATTGAGGAATGTCAGAAGATAGGTCACTGTCCAAAGGACAAAGATGGGCATGTTTGATGGTATGGTAGTCCTGCCACTGTAGTATAGATGGGGGACATGGGTTTTAGATGAGATAGTACAGAAGAGGGTAAATGTGTAAGAAATGAAATGTTTGTGGAAAGTATATAGTGTGAGGATGGTTGATCAATTAAGAATGATGGGGTAAGAGAGAGGTTTGATAGTAAGAAGAGGATGGTTGAGAGAATTGAAGAGGGTGTACTGAAATGTTTTGGACAAATGTATAGAATGAGTGAGGAGAGGTTGACAAAGAAGATATATATATATATATCAGAATTGGTGTGGAAAAGAAGAGGAGACTGAATTCAAGGTGGAAGGAGGGAATGAATAAGGTTTTGAATACTCGGGGCATGATCATGCAGGAAGGTGTAAGGTATGCTTGGGATAGAGTAAATTGGAGGGATATGCTATACAGAGGACAACATGTAGTCATTGAACTGAACCAAGGCATATGATGCAGCTAAGTGAAGCAATGGAAAGGTTTATGGGACCTGGTTTTGGATAGAGGGCTGTGATTTCATTGCATTACACTTGACAGAGGATGGATGTAAGTGATTTAGACTATTTTTTCATCTGCTCTTGATGCTTCCTCACTGACATGGGATATGGCAAACAGATATGAAAAGAAAATTAGAAGCTGATGTGCTAGGGATGGCATCAGACATAGCTGAAGTTCAAGCAGGAGAGACAGGAGACAAATCTTGCATTTCATCTGTTGTTGTTTATGTGCATGGAGGGTAATGAAAGATAAGCTCTGGTTTGGTAGTATCATGTACAGGTAATGAGCTTGATGAAGTGGTTAGAGTGGCAGTGCTTTGAAGTCTTTTAATGTAGTTTTGAAAAGTAAGTTTGCTTTGAGGTTAAGGCAACAGGAGAGGCAGGGGGAAGATCTTGTAGAAGTTGATGGCCATGTGCATGGAGTGCCATCAGAGATAAGCTGTAGCTCAGCAGTATCATGCACTAGTAATGGGCTTAGTGAAGGGGATGGAGGTGCTTTTTCTGAATCTTCACCATGTTTTGTATGATTAAGTATTTATTGGGGTCATTTGATTTTATTTTTTTTTTATTTCTCCATTATGAAACCAGTTAAGAAAAAGGCAAAGTCTGATGTGTCTTCTCAGAGGAAAAATTTATTGACAATATTGTTGAAGGAATTGCGGAAACAGTACTAGGAGACTTTCAGACAGAGGAAAGGACAAAAGTACACACTGAATCTACTGGAATATTATCAAAAGTTTTTCAGGTAGAAAAAAAGGACAAAACCACACCCACAGATTGATGAAAGCAGAGGGCAGGGAAGATTAGGAGCAACTTTGGAAGCAGATCAACAGAGCAATAAGAGTGAGGGGGAGGAATATACACCTGAGGTGACACAAACAGAAGCACACAGGAAATTGAGTGAAGACGTTGAAAATGTAATATGCACTGTTTGAGATGGTTTAGTCAGGGAAGTATATAGGCTTATTGGTAGAAGGTTTTGGAAAGTACAGAGAATACAGGATCAGTGTTTGCTAGCCAAAAGGGAGATTATAGAGAAAGTTGGAGACACAGAGGTTGACACTACCACAGTGAGGGATCCGATGAAAAGTGGGTGGCACCAAAATTAGAGATCAGTAAAGCAGGAGGTTGATAAACATAAATGATTGATTATTTTTGGCTTGGAAGATCCTACAGCAGATAAGGAAGAAAGGGAAAAGAATGAAGAAATGCCAGTTAAGTGATTGCTGGAGGTGATGGGACTGCCAGAATGAGGGTGACCAGTAGTGGTTATGTTTGACTTAGATTCATCAAGCCAAGAAGTACTTAGAAAAGCTAAGAATATCAATGGCATGGTAAGTCTATCTATTTATCTGTCTGTCTATCTATCTATATATCTATCTGTCTATCTATGTCTATCTATTTATCTGTCTATCTATCTATCTATCTATCTATCTATCTAATACCTGTTTCCTTCAGGAGCTACCATCAAGGGGGTGGCCATGACAAAAGAGTCTTCACTTACCACTGTCCTTACATGCCTCCCTCACATACACTTTCCATGCATCTGTCTCTCTATCTATATTTCTGACACCTGTTCCAATTGGAACTCCCTCACAAGGGTGGTCATGGCAACAAAGTTTCCATAACCAAAGAACTCCAGTGCCACTTCTTAGCCTTTAGTGCCTCACCCTAACAGGCCACTGGCAGAGGGCAAGTCTAGTGCAGGGTTTGCAGAGGCTCTGATCTAATGTTCCTGATGACTGGTTCTATCTAATGCTCCTACCTACTGCATCCACCTAATGTTTCTACCTAATAATCCTGCCTAAATGTTCCTACCTACTACTTCTATCTACTGCTCCATGCATTCTTTGCCATATTTCTCCTTCAGTTCTCTTCCTTTCTATTTCCCCATGTCACAGGTAGTCTGCCTCTCACAGCAATCCCTTTATTTGTACTATCATACACTCCTCTTATAAACTCCCTGTCTTGCAATCTTTCCAAAAGCCTAAACCACCTCAAAGTATTACATTTGACCCACTCTGCTGCTTCATAATTCATTCCCTTTGCATTTCCAGTGATATCACATCTCTCATACACCTTTACCTTTCTTCATGCCATCTAGTCATACCACATGCTCCTCCCAAATACCTCATTTCCACAGCCTGGATTCTTGACCTCTGTGACTCATTCCATGTCCTTGTTTTGACTGCATAGGTTAGGGTTGGAAGAACTATGCAGTCTCTTAATCCTTTCATCACTTCTGTACTTATTCCTCTTCCATTCATTATTCAGTGAATGACTCTTCTACCCTCTACTGCTCTCTCTCTTATGTCTCTCCTTCCAAATCAGCATACTTACCCAAGATAGCTCATAAATTCCTAAATTCTCTCACCTCTTCCAGTCTTTCTCCCTCCATATTTTTAGCATGGTTTAATACACTTTCTCTTTTCACTTTATAGGGTTCTGCAAAATATATAATTTTACTTTCTTTGAAACACCATTACTTTACTTTTACTGGCACTTAACTTCAATTGCCTATGCTTACACACAGTATAAAAGATTCTTACAATCTTCTGCAACTCATCTTCACTCTCACCAAACAACACAGTATCATCTGCAAACAAGCTTGTCATTAGCCACCATACCTCAATGCCACACTCCATCTCTGCACCCTCTTTCCGAAGTTTTGCTTTCATCTCTCTTATCACTCCATCCATATATATTTGAAGAAGCCATGGTGACCACACCTACGTGTATACCGAAACTTTTGCTCAACTTTCCATCTGCTTTTATATGTGCATTTGTTACTCTGTAGAAGACTTTCACACTATCCAGCAGTTGTTTCCCTACCCCATATATCCTTAACACATCCTATAAAGCATTCCACTTGACTCCATCAAACACTTTCTCTAGATAAGCACAAGCTACATATAACTTCCTACTTTTTGCTAGATACTTTTCCAGGGTCATTTTCACCATAAAAATCTGATCAACACATCCCTTACCTTTCCTAAAACCTTCTTGCTCCTCACTTATTCTTCATTCAGCCACATCCATCAGTCTGTCTATCAGCACTCTTGCATACGCCTTTCTTGGTATACTTAACAGGCTCTTTCTCCCCCCTCCCACCTTTTTTTTCAGGCTCCAGTCATGGACAAAAGTCCACATCAAAGCCTGGCCTTAATTGAGATAAGAGAGAATTTTGAAACAGAAAAAGAAAAGACAATTGAAAGTATTTATGAATTTTGAAGTGAAAAACCTGTCTTTTAGAATGTGCCAGGTCATAGTTATTGGGAAAGACATGAGAGGTAGAGAGTTCCAGTGGTTCAACATGTAGGGAAATAAGCAGTTGTCCAAACGGCCTACCCTTGAGTTGCTGACGGCCATACAATAATCATGTGACGCAGCAGCTTGCCGAGTACTGCTTGTTCTAGCTAGTGGTGTGGGCATGCAAGCAGTCAGCTCTCGGGAGCAAAAACCAAAGTAATGCCTATACAAGAGGGAAAGTGAACCAACATTGTGGCGTAGAGCAAGAGGGTCAAGTTTGGACAGTTTATAAGTTGGAATGCTTTTGACTCAACTCTTTCAAGTAAGAAAGCAGAGCTAGAACCACCCTAGATGTGAGAGCAGTATTCCATGCAAAGAAGAATCAGTCCTTTGTATTAATGGAGCAACTGTTCAGAAAGAAAGGAGTTTTGACATCTAAACAGGACACCCAATTTCTTAGAGGCAGATTTAGCTATTCATTTAATGTGAGGTTTCCAAGAAAGAGTGGATATTACAGTAATACCAAGTATGTTTATTGAATCAAGAGGTGGAATTACAGAACCATCAAAGGAGAGACAAGAGTTATGAGGAGTTTTTGATAGAGAGGTGGGTAGAAACTGGGTCTTGGAGGAATTAATCTTAACAAGATTTTGCGTACCACAATGAGATATCCTGTCCAAGTCTGAGTATATTGGGGAAACTGTGCAAGACGAGATCCAGATCGAGTGAGAGAAGAGGTAGCAAAATTGAAGGATGTGGATGAATGCAGTGTTGACTCATCAGCATATGAGTGCTTTGGATTATTTGGCAAAATGGAAATCGTTGAAAAAAAAGGAGAAAAAGTGTAGGGGACAGGACAGAACCTTGAGGGACACCACTGTTGATGAAGAAAAGGGGGGAGGCTGATCCATGAACAACCACAGAGATAGATCGGCAAGAGAGGAAGCTTGATATGAAGGAGCAAAGTGAAGGAGGGAAGCCAAAAAAGAGGAGCCAAAGAAAGGTAGCTTAGAGATGAAACCCCGATGCCACACCCTATCAAAAGCTTTGTATGTGTCAAGGGCAACTACACTTGACTCCCCAAAATCTTTCAGAGATGATGACCACATATTAGCACATTTTCCTTTGAATAAGGAACAATAATGACTTTCACCCAATCCACGGGCACAACCTTCAGTTTCCATGCTAAATTACATATCTGATGCATCCACTCTTTCACACTTTCTCCTCCATACTTCAGCATTCAGCCATAATCCCATCCATTCATGCTGCTTTTCCTACCTTCAGCCTCATTATTGCCCTTTTCACCTCCCTTCTTGCTATATGCCCTTGCATTTGTATCCTTTTCCTTCCATCCTCCATACCTAGGCATGTAACAACTGGTGCATCACCTTCTCCCACATTCATCAGTTCATCAAAATACTCTTTCTATCTTTCTTTTACTTCCTCCTTTTGATTCAGAAACTTCCCTTCCTTACGTCTCACATCAAATATCCACTCATACATCCACTTCTTTCCTTTTTCACCTCCTTCCAGTACAGTTTCTTATTTTTCCCTGAACTTTTCACACAACTTTTTTCCAAAATCTTCATTTGCTCTTTCTTAGCTTTCATTTTTCAGCCTTTTAACATTCTGCTTACACATCCTAAATTCTTCCATCCTCCTCTGCTGGACTCCCACTGGTGCATTCCTTTTGAGCAGTCTATGACATGCCTTTTTCTTGACTTCCACAGCCTTTCTTATCTCATCTGTCTACCATGCATTTCCCTTTTAATTCCTATATCTCAATGACCTTGCATTCAGTTACTAATTCTACAACCTTAAACAGTCTCTCCCTAAACATTTTAAACACCTCGTTCACACATAACTGCACCCTACATTCACTGCACTTCCATCTAAACTTTTGGTCACTTTCCTTTTGTCATAGTCTTCCTGATTCATATTCTCACTTGCCAACACTTTTCCCTCTCCATTATTCCTTTCACCATACCTCCACTTCTCTCTGATCCTCACTCTCACAAGAACTGTGAAATGGTCAGAGATTCCAAAGAATCATCTCCCAGCTGTATTGCATAGTGCACCCATTCTCGACCTTTCATCCACTGCCACATAGTCAAGCAGAACCTCTTGCTCTTCTCTTGCTCTGGTAGAATTCAGTAGGATATTCAAGTGCGATAGACTTAGGGAAGAGAGAAAATAAAGCAAAGAGTATACAGCTAGAAGACAAAGATACTGGAGACATCACACATGGCAAGCGGATGGAGTATCCCTGCTAGAACTACACAGGAGTGTTAGGAGATGGTAATTTCAGACTGAAGTTAATATATGTAAATGTTAATGGGGTAATAGATGGTGGTAAAGAGTAGGTATTCAAGGATTGCTTAAGGGAAAGTGCACATTATATTATTGGAGTCATGGAAACGAAGCTTACCAAAGAGATAAGCTCTCACTTGTTCTGCCTAGAGGGGTACATGATTGCAAGAAAGGAAAGAGAAGGTGTGTGTGTGT
>JAYMFT010416210.1:0-17915 GCA_038088735.1 Panulirus argus | reverse complement strand
TATATATATATATATATATATATATATATATATATATATATATATATATATATATATATATATATATATCTTATGGCACTTAGTAACTCTCAGTCATTCCTCAAGGTGAGCTTTCCATATCATCTCCGCCTCTCTTTACGGGTTGCAGTTAAATGTTATTTAGAAATTATTACTCTGACCTTATTTATGGCTGGCAGCCTTTTGACCTCCCGCTGCCTTGTCTCTTGTTGATGAGTTTTTTTTTTTTTTCAGTCACATATAATATATTTTTTAGATATTTTTTGTGTCCCTTTGTGTCCTTTTTTTTCCACGTGTATTTTTCTCTTTATGTTATGTATATAGTTGAAATTAAGATAAAATAAAGATCTTTTTTTTTGGAAAAACCTTTTCTCGTTTGAATAAGCCTATCTAATAATACACACACGCACACATACACACACACAAAGCACAATCTGAATAACGGCGAAAATATTCATAGAAAAAAAGAGTCCATGTGGCCAAAGAGTTCCTCCAGTTCGCCCTGACACAACGCCCACATACTTCGGCTAGAGGGGCCTGGATCCGCTGGAGCGGCGTCTTTACAGGTCAACCGATCATCACAGACATCTGGACCTAAGCACGACCTTCCAGCTCCCCCAGGGGGTGGGGACCCGGAAAGAGCGCCCCCTACATTACTCATTGTCTAGTGTTGGTTCACTGGCATGGGCAGCGCAAGAACGCAACTGTAATCTCTTGAGTACCCAACTGAGCGCAACTAAAGACCTTCCCCTTGTAACTCTACTACCCCATCAATCGTAACGATCCACATCCTCTAACTCAAGAACCCTCTCGGTTAAGTCAGTGCCTAAGTCTCATGTAACCCATCGAACTTAACTAAAGACATTCCCTGTACACGAATTAGCCCCTCAAGAGTGATGATACGACTCCCTTATGACTTCGGACGAAACTAGGACAATCATGAGATGCAATTTGCCCTCGAACGTAACTATGAAAACCCGTCATATTCAAGTAACCCCCAAAAGCTTAACACTGTAGGTAAGTCAAGGATTCCTTTGAATGTAACTCTGAAAACAAGCATGTCGCGAATAACTATGCAAAAACACACACCTACGGCATCGCTAATGACTCAAGTAGCCGTTGAACGTAAACCTGACATTTCTTGTTCTTAACCTTATAACATGAACATGGCATTCTGTGCGACTCAGATAACCTCTGGAACGGAAAACTCTCAATCTTTTTGGCTCGAGCAACCTCTCTAATGTAATGAACATATTCTTTAAGTGATACATAATACCCACACCAAGGAGTAAATAACCCTCACCAAAAACGTAATTACAATGCGTCTTTCGCAGACATTCCACGGGGTGTAGCCATGCAATTCCTTAACACTAAACCTTCAAATGAAGCTAAAATATCTCCTACTAATCCCAGAAGCCCACTCGAAACGCAGACGTTCTTATTTGTGAATAAAGGAGTACATTTGAGCGTACCAGAGAAGTGACTACAAAAACATCAACAGGCCACTGGGTCCGCAACAGGTTCCCCTCTGCTAGCGATGGGACTGGACCTGGAACGAGAGCTGTGTCTTCAGAGGAACTATCTTCCTTCTCATGTCTTTCCCAATAACTATGACCTGGCATACTTTGAAAGATATGGTTTTCACTTCCTCCAACATTCGTAAATGCTTTCCCTTGTCTCTTCTTTTTCCTTTTCATTAACCTCTCTGTATTTCAATTAAGGCCCAGTTTTGTTGTGGAATGGAGCCTCCAACGTTAAAAAAAAAGAAAAAAAAATGAAAATAATTCACTTAAGATTTTTGCCAAGGCACCATAGTCTTGAACCAAGTTCCCCTTTTGCCTTAACTACAGAATGAATCGACTGAGTAACATAATCTGTCTTGTAGACAGCGAACATTTGCAAAAAATTTAACAATGATCAAGAATGCCGTCCGAAAAACTAAAGGATGGGCTACAGAGCGTGCGTTCTTCTCAACAAACCGCATGTGCAGAGACTCGTGGTGTGGCCTGCCAAAACATGTAGGTACCTAATCGTTCTGGTGTCCTTCGTTAATAAACCAATCTGCATGTATAAATGCTGCCACAAGTTTACGAATTTAACTCCCTCCTGTGAGTAGAGGTTAACCAATCGATTAACAAGAGATATAATGATAGTCTACCTCTTTTTCACTAAACTAGCAACCAACGAGTACGTTCCTCGTTGTCTCAAGAAGACCATGGAACATGACTGATATTTCCAAAGACCTCAATCGGCTCTTCAGCATTGTACAAAATTGCTCTTGGCTTCAACGAACATGCGCCATTCCCCTGGCCCAACTGAGACCCGATGCTCGTCCTGTAACCGACTTTCGCTACAATGCAATCGTTCCTCGAACAACCTTCACGGTAGTCTCGACAACCCATGATCCAGGTGGCCTGTGTTGCTGCTTATGATAGAGAGTCCAAGGACGCCCACCTCGACATTCCTTATAAGTGAAGTAGTTTGGGAACGTTCACTGCGACATTCCTTATAAGTGAGGGAGCTTCCCAAACGTTCACTACGACCCTGTACGTAAAGTTACGCCAAGGAACGCCTGCCAAGACATCCACTATGGGTAAAGAAGCCCCCCAAGAACGTCCACTATGACGTTCTTGGTCGTTCAGGTAGTCCCCGTACGCTCATTACAACATTCGTGCTAATCTATGTAGCTCAGGGAAGACCATTTATGCATATCAGAGACGTTCAATAACGACCTTCCGTATAGTGCCAACGGCCCTGAGATGTTCCCCCAAACGGTAATCACTTTAGTCCAAGTAACACGTTAAAAAAAAAAAAATGCCTCGAAGTAGGATCAACAAACAGGTGCCATATTGAATCTTCCGTGTAATGAGAGAAAACGATGTTATTTATTTTCCTTGCACTACTTTATTACTGGATTTACTTGCTCTTCCTTGAGAAGGAAAGCCGTTTCAGTTATCGAGGATCCTGCATCTATCCTCATGATCTACAGAAGGGATTCTAGGAGTTAATTAGAGAATTTGACCAAGTATAGAGGAATCGTCCTTACCCATAACCATATCTGCTTTCGTTTAGGGACCATAGCTTAAGTTACGAGTTAATTCCTTTAAGAAATCTCTTGTTATAGAGTCTCACTGTCTACCATATCTTCATAACTCTTCTCCTGTCAATAATTCAGAGTAATTCAATGACACACTGAGGTTCAATGCGAGCTTTTTATGCTATCACTATTACATATGGTTCTTCTTTTCCATCGTAATCAGAGTACACACTCAATAAAAGTCCTAAAAAAAAATACCGCTATCAGTAATGAAAGCATTACTGGCGCTTTGGAATACTTGGAATGAATTCCCTTTCTCGGGGTCCGCTCTACTGACAACAGAGCCAATTTCGCCACAAATTTCACTAAAAACTCTTTGTGACAGTTACCACACACAGGTTTCCAAAGACCTGCTTTAATGGTACTCTTGCTATACTACCCCTGTCAGGTAGCGCACCATTTCGTATAGGTACTTTGACTTTTGAAATACCTACCTTGAGAATCCTGCACCATTTGCTCCCTGTAGATCTCCCTCGAAGGTTGTTCTGAAGCATGATCACTTACCTGTAAACTCCTGGTGACAAGTGATACACTCGAGAGTAAAGTATCCCCCACACAAACTAAGAGTTAATTCCTTTAAGAAATCTCCTGTTAGTCTCTCACTGTTTATCATATTTTCACTACTCTTCTCCTACCAATAACTCAGAGCTTCTTTTTATGCACTCACTATTATAAATGGTTTTACTTCTTTCCATCGTAATCAGAGTACACACTCAATAAAAGTCCTAAAAAATATCGCTATCGGTTATGAAAGCATTACTGGCGCTTTGGAATACTTGGAAATATTTCCTTTCTCTTCCAGGTCAGCTCTACTAACAACAAAGCCAGTCTCGCCACAAATGTCACTAAAAACTCTTTGTGACAGCTACCACACACTGGTTTCCAAAAACCTGTTTTAATGGTCGTCTTGCTATTGTACTGCTACCGTCAGGTAGTGCACCATTTCGTATAGGTACTTTGACTTTCGAAATACCTACCTTGAGAATCCTGCACCATTTGCTCCTTGTAGATCTTCCTTGAAGGTTGTTTGAAGCAAGTTCACTTACCTGTAAACTTCTGATGACAATACACTCGAAAGTAAACTAATCCCACACAAAATCTGACAAGATCATCCAAAATTGTCAGCATACTTATGCTGACTTTAACAACCACACTTGCATAAGAATTCACACAATCACTTCCTGGAAGTAACAAACCACTACACAGCATATATCAAGGTGCATCTCCGTTTAGCAAAACATCCAAAACTGCAATAACAAGGGAGCTACTAAATATTTATGAAATTTACTGATGTTCCCTGGCCGCCATGGCAGTTATGTTAATACAGGGACGCCAAACTCGTATTGAGACGAGACATGCCCAAGATACGGTATTATGACAGGATCGGCAGAACTTGCCGAGCCCCAGTTATATTTACTCTAAAACTTTTTCAACTACTACCACTGCAATATATTACATCCGTGAAATGGTATACCCGAGTTCGTGGTTAGCATCTAGTGAGGCCACAGGGACGCGTCAGCGAAACTTCATAACTACTACTTAAATGTGTGGTAAAAATGAGCATCAGGATAATACAAATGATCAAAATGACTGATGCAACAACTCAACATGTCTATAACATATCAAAACTAACCCAGATGGGCAAAAATATACAACATAAAGAACATGAGATCCTATCAACCTACCTCGTGGAATCCAGGTCTCTGCTCTTCCATCTACTGGCCTCCCCTCAAACTACAGCACTAATTCCTCGTTTCATAGTCGAGTTATTACGTTATGCACCGCATATTCCGTTACAGAAACAAAAAATAAGAAAGATATTCTAATTATGCAAATATTGTTCCAGCAAGTGACGATTCCCCGAATATCGAAAACCGGAATTTGAGCGACAAAGTTCTTTATACTTGCAGAGTAGGAGAATCGAACAAAATACTGTGTAAGTCATTCTCTACTGACGCTACTTTATTGGCTGTGGAATCTAACAATTTCTGAAAGAACGTTAGGATTCATAATGGAGAGCAAATTACATCCGAGGATAGGGATTGGTAATTCTTTTTTTTTTTTTGGCCTACTTTAAGTAGATAGTGACGCAGGCTGCGATCACGGAAATTGTAGCGTAGATTCACGAAAAAACTAGACTAAACAACTATAAATCAACAAAACCAATGAACATCTCACCTAATTTCCCACTTGAAGCCGATATTTATGCTAATCTTCGGAGATGTATTTGAATTAAACATATAAACGTTTGCAGCCTGGTGTCACATGGTCAAGAAGGCTTACTACATTTTCTTACGTATGTTGCTGGGAACTGTGCTTGTTCGTTCCTTGCAGCGTCCAACGACTGCATGCAAACACAAAAAATGACGCACGTAATCAATAAACAAAAATGTAACACTTCTTTAAACAACAACAAAAACAAAAATGAAAATGGCTGCCATAGGGAATTATGTAAGGTTTCCAACTCTGATGATTTCTGCGTTTAACTATCCTCAAATTTTCCCTCAGATTCAAAACCTTCGCTACCACCGATATATTCGATATCACAAGAAAGTAATCCCATCCTCGCTCCATGGTCTTAATTCATTTCTTGTACTACATTGTCATTTTCCACAGTTAAGTCGCATAACTAAAGTTCACTTTTACCAAACACTCGATCTTTCCGTCTTACGTTCACTATATTACCTGGTGCAGTACGGAACGTAAAGCCATTTACGGGGCTTTCATAAAAAATTAATTAATATTGGGGATCACGTTCGTTTACATGAAAAAAAAAACGAAAAATAATTACCTTCGGTAAATGACCTACCGACGGAGCAAGGAGCTAGGGTGGGAGGAGCGTGGCGGGCACGCTACTAGCTAGGCGTCTTCATTTGTCATATAAACATCACAAATTACTGACACTATCCAGCATTCTCGTTATTATCTGGTTCTCACTACGCGAAGAGCAATACGTGCAAAGCACTAAGTCATATCCACAAGGAATTAAACAAGACAAACACGATCGCTTTCGCCACACTAACGTGATTTCCTTCCTTCCGCGTCGCTAGTATCGGTGGGACAACA
Organism: Panulirus argus; assembly: GCA_038088735.1. Taxonomy (NCBI): domain Eukaryota; kingdom Metazoa; phylum Arthropoda; class Malacostraca; order Decapoda; family Palinuridae; genus Panulirus; species Panulirus argus. Next base: position 11,734 of record JAYMFT010416210.1, on the reverse strand, counting down.
AACACTTTCAGAGAAATGAACATAAACGGTTTTTCTATAACGAACTGACATACTACCCACTTTGAGCCTACCTCAACATGATGGTAAAAACATGCTCTGCAAGCCTAGTGATTCTCCGCATTGAGTGAGACATTTAAATCGGGTTAAAAACCCTCATTAGAATTCATGCAAAGAAGTGGCATTTGCCAGATACTTGCCTGAGGCATTAGACTATATGCTTTACCTCTTCACATCTTAACAGCGTTGTAATACAGATATATCATTCCTTATGCTTAATCCACAACTGATGTTTAGTTCTTGACGCAATAATGCACTATTATAAATTCAAGGAAAACACGTCATCATATGGGATTGCGAGTTAGAGAAGACATAACATGTGTTATTGTGATTTGAAAAGGTCGCAATTCTTTAATTCATTTTACTTTGTTTTTCTTTGTCACTTGTGAACGCTCTCCATACCACCCATTACCTGGCTTCATAATTCACTTAGCCAATCGAAAAAAGGTCGAAATTCATTTGACTTTCAAACCAGCTCGTGAACAAGGCACTTGTGCAGCAGGGTGATGCGTCCAGAGGACGGTGAGCATAATTGGACATAAAAAGGCAAGCTTTTGATCTCAAAATTTCCAATTGTTGGGTCAACAGCAAACTTCGCCTGTGTTTGTGTCGATTCTCACACACTGTGTACATGAATCTATTTGCCACACATTATCGGTAAAACAGCTGCCCCAAGCCTCTTGATAAATGTTCTTCTAGGTATAATATATACCGTTTCATCTTTTTCTTTTTCTTCTCCAGTCCTTCATCTACGTACTGCAGCGCATAGCTTAGCGCACACAAGCGATGTAGCTCATTTCATTCCATACTAATGACACGAATCACATGGCTTACTTCACTTCCACACAGCTTTGTCCTCACGGTTACAGATGAAACACACATGAAGTTGTTGTTTTAACTTCGACGGTTCCGAGGTGAATTAGTCTGGCATTGGTAACATTCTATTCCTAGTGATACTTAGTCATGTTTCGAGAGATCCTTCCCTGTGTTGATATTGTGCATTTCCTTTTTTTAACCCCGGCTCTTTAAAAACATCAAACACACAATTATGCGAGAAATTTGGAGTTTTACTATTTCACCAGGGGACAATTCACTCTCTACCAACTATTCTTCCTGTATGGCTGTTTTTTTCAAGGTGATACTCTATCTTTGGTTAATCTATTTTGCCTTCTATAGGAAAATTATCTTAAAAATAAATATTTTTGATACGCACACTAAAACGCAATCCTAACACCAAATCATTGGGTTTACTCTGACTAACAAATCGGTAAAGTGTGACTCACATTCCCAGCCTGTCTAACAGAAATATCTGGTGATACTGTCTTGCATTCGTAATCTGATGAGAAGGGCGCGACACTCAATATATCACCTGGTAGTTTATGTACACCAAATATATTGCATTACCATGTGGGGCGGTGCCCAACGAGACTTTGCCTCAACATCCTGTTGCTATGGCCCACAGGTAAACAATTAGAATATTCCCGAGTGTTTCTTTCTCCCTCACACTGGCCATATTCAGACGCGAGCAATTTGCTCGCCATGAATCAAATATGCAAGTATTTCTATTCTCTTTTAAGTTCGCGACGATAAAAAGCCGGGCTAGGCTAACCGTACCTAGCCATTGGAACCGGTAGCAGATTCGTGTTGCAAAGGAGCTGCAAGGACACTGTGTGTACCACACATCGAAAAATCATCTTAATCACCTAGATCCACCACACACATGCCATGGGTTGAACCCCTCCTTTAAGCATTGCGTCTGAACAACGTCAGGGATTCCTGCTCGGCATTTTGGAAAAACAGACCTCGTCGCTACCTTAACAAAGACATTATCTCGAAGAATCACTGTATAAATCACTTCCTCCACGCCGATCACCGACAGATCATGTCATGTCTGGTTCTTATCAACAGATTACCATCGCCCGGAGCGCGTCCAGCTTTCTCCTGTATATAAATCATGGCATAAATGTTTACAGAGTAACCGAGAACACCCTGACCCCTGTTCTTTAACTCTACAAAGACTGAATCTGTGGAACTATTTCTGTACTTGTGTGGAGAGATTCCTGTACTGGTGCGGAGTCATTCTTGTACTGGTGTACAGCAATTCCTGTCTAGGTGTAAAGCCATTTCTATACTGGTGGAGCGCCATTAAGTGATGATTTCCCATTAGCTTGTTCAGAAGGATGCGACTATATCACGTGCAGATTTTCATTCCATATTAGGGTCACAAACGGTGTGTGGACCTCAGCCATGTTTGTTAGTAATGGGATACTTAGCTGCCTTTTACAGCTGTCTCTTGTCTAAGTACTGATACCTTGGTAAATATTTGCTTAATCTTCATATATAATCATTCATATAACTAAATAACTACTAGCTCCAGATGCACCTCCACATCAACAGGCTCCGAAGATTATCAAAAAGGTTGTGCTGAAGTAGCCAGTCAGTTCTTAACACGAATCGTGGGCCAATGTGTAGTTACCGGGAGACCAAAGTGACTTGAGTGAAATGTTAACCCCAACCCCGGGCACTAATATCACACACACACACACACACACCACGGACTCTAGGTAGCCATACAACCCCAGGTTCTGAGTGTACTTGGCTGCTCACGTTTCTTGCAACCCTGGACGCCCTCCTGCTCGTCGACAATGAAGAACCTGCAGATGACAGGCTTCTTCAATTTGCCGCACAATCTCACGTGTGTGTGAGGCGCCGCAACAGAGAGGGGGTGTTGTTACACGTACGCGTCCTTGACCACTGACCTTTGCAAATATTCACAGAGACTTTCGAAGCTTTATGCACATCATCGCTTCGAAACAAAAGAGGCGACGCTTCCGCACCTTACGTCACACACACGCACACACAGACACTCACGTAGGGAAGTACTTATGCAACAGGTTCGTCTGTGTGGTCTCACTTCTTTGAACAGTGATTTTGACCTTGGAAGAGCAATGTGTGCACCAGTAGCCAGAGTAAAAAGATCTGTCTTGTTTTTAGCAATATTTGCCCCCCAACTCAACACGGATATACGGACGTCGGACTCCGTCCTTGTACTTCTTAACCTTAGTAATACGGAAGACGGAGGCTTCTGTTTTATGAGTCTTGATATGTCTCGCTCTTGTACATGGAACCACTAAATCATTTGAGAAGGAAGTTATGCAAATCCAAGAACCTGGACTTCTCTCTGAGACAATTTCACCCTGAACTTTGACTTCCGCACGGTGAACCTGGCCTTAAGCTTTTGACCTCTCTACTTACTTTAGTCGAGCTGACCTTGTTAGCTCCGTCAGCACCAGTACTAGAAACCTTTTGCGTACTAGTCGTCTGCAAGTCATGCCACAAGTTCACCCATGAGCTACTGTGCAAATCTTTTTTTTTTTAACTTTCTTCAGTGACCTTCACCTGAAATGTGTCTGGAGTGTTACCCCTAACCCTGGTCACACATGTTCCGGGAGAATTATTATTAGGGACGTGATCGTATCAAGCTGACGATGACGTTCTGCAGCTGAGTGGAGCGTCAAGATGATTAATGATGAGCATCGAGCTCCTTGCCCTAATTTTCCACGCAAGCAGCAATGAAAAGGGATTTTCCTTTTCTTTTCTGTTGATCCTAACTTCTATTTTCATTTTTTTTTCTGACAATCAGCTACAGAGAGGCATGGTTTATACGCACGAAATGCGTATATACGTCCGTACAAAATGACACTGTTCGTGAAGGGACATACGCCTCAGGTGGCCTCTTCCCTGTGCATTCAAAATATTACCGACTTTCCTATAGACCAAGCGGAGGCGCGTTATTGCCGAGGTCCAGTCACACTAACCTTCTGCCGGTGACCTTGACACAAATGTAGATTTTACCTACATGGCAATATGCTCACCTTATGATATTTTAGTTGGGAAGTAAGACGGCATCTTCCTGTAGTGTTCCTACCTCTGAGACATGTGTTATCAGTCAGCCTTGAACAAATTCAAAATGCGTATCGCATTTTCACTTAACTGTGACTGCGATTACTTTGTGGCCAGTGGCAACCCAAGGGCCGGTGGCTGTCATGATTTAGTAGCGTTGTTTTACCTGCACTTCAAAGCTTTGGGGGACTATATTTTTCCATGTCTTTCCAAACAGGTACGACCCCATACCTTCTTAACAGGCACGTTTTCCGCTTCTTTACAAAATCCATGATTAACTAGGCGCTTCTGTGATTCTTTACTCCGTTATATATTACAATTAAAGCCCGAACTCTTTGGGGACGTTAGTCCTTGGCCGGAGAATGCAAGAAAAAAATCGTTTCTCAGCTACTATTCGTCAATTGCAGACCATCTACACCTGCTTATTCGTTATCTTCATAATACAGTTCTTTATGATTATAAAATCAATGTCAAGTTTAATAATAATTCTATCCATGTAACTAATTCTACAGCAAAGATTGAAGCCAGTATATGTTTTTTTATGTAGCCTATTTAAGTCCTGGTAACTGTTTCTCCACCCGATTACTGGCAGCTCAGCGTTGAAAGAAAAAAAAAACAACCTTTCTATTTATGCATAAAGGGTGTCTTAGCTTTGACATATAGTTCGCTGAATACATAACTTCTACAATAACAACAAATAGTAATCAAAATAACTAGAACATGCATCCTTGCTGTATATTTTTCCCAAGTTTACATTCTCCTTTTAAGCAATTATCTCTTAATATCAGTTATTATGTTACGATGTACAACTCAATCTATACCAAATGCTGTTATTGACATATGCCCTAATAATATCGAATATCCTTATTTTGGCCTATATATGATATTTATATCGACTAAGGTACGATTTTAGCCTAGCCGTCTAATACCCTATCTTCCCTTTTAATGACCAACGTTCTTTTGACACCATATAATTCACAGCCCACAGTCCTTTTAGCTTCTTGTGGTTCACCCATACGGGCCCTATAATCCTACTATAGCATGTGTTATTTTGACCAATATCTTACAGCAATTATCTCTGATATGTGGATCCCTTCCGTAGCCTGTACTTTGTGCGTATCTGACCGTTAACATTCAACATCCTGGTCAACTTCCTCCACCAGTGAAATTCGTAGAACATAAGCGTTATCCACACTCGAAAAGAATCACGTATCAAATGCAGTTGAGCTATGGTTACCGTAACCTAGTTTAGGTGTAAGTTTGGGTTAGTGGCATTGCAACCTAGTGCACGTTAGGCTTCTTGTACTAACAAACAACAGCGTTGTAAAAACTTCGATAGGTATTATGAGAAATGAAATTCTAATAATTGAAAGGTAATAATTGAAAGGAGAAATGTGAAAGCCATCCTGCGTCGCGTGTACAGTCGATGTGGCAAAGGTTTTTGACCGATATCCACCTTAATGTTTAATGTTTATTGATCTACTGTAGGAGTTTGAGCGTGGTCGTTCATACATATACCGTCACATTATGACAACAATCGCTGCCACGGCCTCCTGTTCAATAACGTTTCTTTTTTGTCAGTAGAGGCTCCTAATACTGGTGCTTTATATAAAGAGTGGCAAACCAGTTATCTATATGCAATACATACAATCTTGACTTAGCTTTGGTACTGAAAAATAAGTACAGCAAATTCTGATAAACTTCTTAAAGTTAGCTTTGACTGTTCCTTTTTTAAAACTGAACGCAAGAACTGGGGAGTTGCAGGCTCCCGTTCCCGCCCCCTTGAAGTCGCCTTCTATGACACATGGTAGCCAATGAAACTCGAGCCTTATGTTCTGGTTACGCTCGAGAGAAGAGAGTAGCGAAGCCTTGAGGGAGTTTGGCTATGTTCAGTACTCAAGTGTTCGGGAGCTGGCCAAAAATTGGCAAAATGAAAAAAATTACCTGTTTTACCCAATACAACAGCGAGTCTAAACTTGGCTGCACACCGGCAGCTGGAGGAGAAAACCCCCAGAACCCTTGCAGGACGGGTAAAAACATCCAAGAGTATCGGTCGGTCCGAAGGTCTCACTTAAAGCGGTAATAACGACGGGCAGTATTATACAAAGGGCAGGGACGTCATCACCGTAAGCTGATGACTTGCGATAACTAGTGCTTCGCCGATCATAAGAAACAATCGCAAGCCCCCAATCCCTATAATGAGGGGTTCTGGACGGGTTCCCTGGCTGCTCCTCTCTGCAGGAGAGAGAACACGTTGGTCGTTTCTGTGTAGCGCGTGCGGCCCCAGAACCCAAGGGCACCCCAGACCTGTTATTTCTCAATATCTTACCGCTAATACTGCCGCTTATCTCTCTTGAAGAAGAAGACGACGAGAACGGACACCACGGAATATGCTGGAGATTCATCCAATATTTTACATGCAGCTAATTGAATCTCGTTCGTTATCGGATTATCCCCAACAAAAATATCGCCCCACCAACTAAGAACAGCCAAGCACCACTTCCCCACCAAATCGGGAAAGCTCTCATTATTCTACTCGACTTCCTGTGTCCTGTGCCATATGTGGCCGGCAGCTGTCCCTCTACCCTCTGTGCGGTAAGGATGCAACTCGTCATCTGTCTGGAGTACGATAGGCTTCCCAACACAACCCGAGCCGGAGTCCAGCACACCTGTCACGCATCCCAACGCTGATGAAGCGAGCTTGTATGTTACTTTCCTGTGACATTTTGATAGTAAACGCTTATCAACTTAATGACAGAAGTGAAAGGCAATAATGTTAGCGCCAAAATCTCCGATTAACGTTGCGTTTGACTGATATTATCATAGTTCCTTCCACTGCAATGTCCGAGTTTGTACAAAATTCCTGAACAGATAGGTAGCCAAACATACTAGGGGATTGGAGACGAAATGTACTACATAGCTTAACAAACCTTATTCTATGGGATGGTAGGCTGAAAATCTTACTCATCGAGTCAGCTGGCCCTTGGCAGATCTGGCATACATCCTATATGGTGGGTCACGACTGGGCTGTGAAGAAAAAAAAATAATGTCAGACGAAAGAAATCTAGCCAAGGGCGCGCCAACACCGGCCACGACCTTGCTCCAAATTTCCATATTCAACTGCTATAGTCACAGATTTTTTTCTTTCAACACACACAAAGAAGTAGGCTTACTTGCCAACTGTAGGCAGTTTGGTAAGCTTTGCATCACTGTACGATGCGTAACTCGTAACATTCTTGCTCAGAAAGTACACAGTCGGGTGAATAAACGTCACCCTGTTTATTTTTATTGTCCGCTCGACGCAGCGTCACGGACTTCAATCAATGTAAACATTGCACAAAAGGAGGAGCAGCTTTGCCGTTTCTCATGTCCTCACTAACTGGTCGTTCAAAGTGACAGCATTCACTGTACTCATTACCTGTGCAGAATCTTAAAAACACGGGAAAATTCACAAAGTTTACTTTTATTTCCGCTAATTTTGTATGGGGATTTGGAAATTTTCGATGCTGTACTACCACGTTCTTTTCCTATATTTCTCTTTTGATAACAGAAAGGGGACATGCGTTTGTATATATTCCTTAATACAATACTTACAGTTAGCGGTAACCGCGTATTTAGCGCATCTCTTGAAAGATTCGCACCCGAGCTAAAACACTCATAGTCATTAAGTACGTGAAAAAGGCTCCTTGGAAATTTACAATGGGGTTCCCCCTCAACATCCCGCCTTCTCTGGGTCGCGTTTTCACCCCGTTTTCTCTGACACCTTTCATTACGACGGAGGAAAAGGTTGAGGTTCAAGGCAGACAGTCGCTCCGGATCTCTCGCAAGAGAGACTTCCTCCCCTTCTGACATAAACAGGGGGAAGTGAAGAGCTAGTCAGACAGGTGGAAAAGTTGTCCAGACCTTATTGGGGAAATTATACGGTGCGTCGTAATGCCTGCATCACGAAGAAACTCCTTTTCAGTGTCCGATTCTCTCTCCAGGAACTCTGGCTCGCATCCTGTTCCATAATGTCAGTTGGTGGCAACCTTGAAGCATCAACGTTAATACAACGATAGTGTACCGAATACAGAAGAGTTAAACATCGATAGCTTAGACGCGACGTGTCGTAGCTTCGAAAGGAGTAAGGTGTTGGCAGGTTTTCCTAACCTCATCAGTTGTTCTCCCACACACCGAACCACCAAAGAATCATTTCATCCGCACACGACACACTTGACTCTCTCACAAGCGGCGTCCCGAGAGAGAAAAACGGAGGGTGGGGAGGACTGCGATTATCATCAAATCAGGTTTCCTTTGTGTAAAGGAAAATATATATCGTATTTTCACCGGCCCGTTCCCAGTTGTGTCAGAAGCATTGAATTCGTTCATAATGATTGCAACAGGTTCCTCTAGGTATCTCTTGAGTTTGGAACCCCCGTCCCTTGGCCCAGAGCTCACTGGAGCAAGATCCCGGTAATTCTACTAAAGCCCTTTGGGTGTAAGACCTCCTGAATCCATAGACCCCTCGGTTCACAGCTACTTGGATCCGGAATTCGCTGGGTCCAAAGTTCCCCAGGTCCGCAACCACCAGTGTCCAAATGTCCCTAGATACCCTCCCTCCCTCTCAATCTCTCTCCTCATTATCGTACCTCAAACATCCGTCCTCAAGAACCATTTCACAAAAAAAAAGAATCGGAAGTCTTTCTGGCGATGATTTCCCGCCTCTTGACGCTGAATGCGCACACACACACAGAAAAAAAGTCGCCAGAAAGGTGCTGTGCGTCATACGCCTCCATCAGCAGCCTTGGAGGTGAACACGACAAAAACCAACTCCCGCCGGAGCTCTGCTGGGTTCGAGTCACAGAGGCAGAGTGGTAGCTGGGGTGACCAGGTGAGGTACAAAGTGGAAAGCAAAAGAAAAGAAAAAAAAGTCATGGACAGCTATATATCTGGAGCTGAAGACGAAATGATAAGCTAACATGACTTCTTTTTAACTGATGACAGATAAAGCGTCTCTAAAGACACTTCTGGTACGATAAAATGTACCAGGATTTTCAGTGATCTGATCGAGACTACGACAGAAATTGGACTGTTGTTGGTGGATTCACCCACATCCTCTCCAGACGACAGCCTCCTCCCTGATCTTCACCTTCAGTGGTGATGTTTGAAGAATGCAGTCTATGCTGATGAACCCACTGCCAATGTCGAGCTCAGGAAACGGATCCACAAACGCTTGACGGTCACGCTGCAACGTGAACAAGCTATCGTCGGTTCTTCGCTGGTGCCAGTAAAATGCCGGTGGTCGCCAATCAGAGCATCACGTCTCCAGCGTTGCAGACACCAATTCAGGATCTACACGAGACCATTTCATCCCCATGATGCAGCTTCTATGATAGGGACACTGAACCCCTATTCCTCAGCTCTCCTACGCTTACTCACCCCACAAATGCATACATATACTGTGTACACTTTATAGGGAATGGATGTGACCAGATGCGGTCTTTCTTCGTCTGTTCTTAGCGCTACCTCGCTAACGCGGGAAACGGCCATCAAGTACCAAAGAAAGAAAGAATATAAGTAATTGTGATCATTTACTCAAGCATTATTAGAAAGATATGTTTGTCAAGGACGTTAAGGGCTGATTGGCCAAGTAGTAAGAGATTCATAATGTCTCTCGAAAATAAATCAATACGGAAAGTACTGACAGACAGCGAATCAAATCGAAATGAGAGAAATGGTAAGAAAAGTGGACCCAGGAGAACTGGGCCAAAACAACATGAAGAGTGGATGACCCAACAGTGGTTGACCCAACAGTGGTGACCCAACAGTGGTTGACCCGACAGTGAACGACCCAACAGTGGTTGACCCATCAGTGGACGACCTATCAGTGGTTGACCCAGAACCGCACCAGCGGGAGTGTGGAGGTCCGTCAATCATTGTGGTGGTCGTCTTCCTTACAAGGACGATAAAACAAGTCATGGCATTAACTGTACACTAATGGCACAGTTCACAGTCACATCACGTCGCTCCCGCCCAGCACACCCGTCAAGGCTGGTGGCATGGACCAAGTCATGAGCGGTGAGCGGAAGCAGTTGCTTATCGTCAGGACGTCCCCCCCTTGCGGGATAACCAATGGCTCCTGCTGAATCCATTAGCCTTGTAGCGTCGCTCCATGGTGAGCTCCCTGGGGTATTACGTGAGGCAATGGGGGAAGACTCATCTGACGTAACCCCAGTGTAGTGTGTCTGGAATTAAACTCAGTCGCGGGCTGGTCTCTCGTTACCATCTTTCCTAGGAACAGGATGAAAAGGAATCGTCTCTCTCTATATATATGTATATCCACGCCCGAGGCTCCTATCCTTTCCTAGAACTATCCCCGGTAATAACAAACAAGTTTAGATGCCGACCGAATCGTACCAGACCGAATCTATCGTGAGGAAACGTACGGATACATGTATGTAGTAGACTTCAATTGTCCTTCGTATTGTTTACTAATGATCTGCTGAAGGACGACTCGAGTCCCTTCTATACATATATTTGGTTTCAGAAATCATTCTGTATACCACACTCATCTCTACACTGTGCCATGTATTCCAGGAAACAGGGCAAGGCATGGCTCAATGCTCCAGTGAACATAAAGCGTTGATATGAATCCTCATAGGACAACACGGATGCGCTTGCTGTGCTCACAAACAAGTACTGACACCCATCACGGTGGCAGAGGGCTGAAATGATACACAAAGGATTTAGTAAACGAGTGAGAAAAGCCTTGGAAGTGACCCACAGAGAGAGAGAGAGAGAGAGAAGAAAGAGAGAAAGAGTAAGGCAGGAGTGTGTGTGGTGGTGGAAATGGAAGGCGGTCAGGCAGAAAGAGGGAGGTACTAGCGGCTGCTCCAGACGGCCGCTCCTCACAGCATCCACACTATTCCCTCAGCCTTCTCACAACCCCATCAGCGCAGCCGGCCCCAGAGTAGGCCTGTTCCCGGTCCCATGCACTCGTGTGCTTCTGTGCCTGCTGCAGGTTTATAGCTACTGCTTCAGGCAGGGCTAGTGTGACGGGTCTGTTTCTGAAAGTGAAGGTATGACCTTGTGCCGTCGCCTCTCGCCAGCTCGGGGACTTCGGCCGAGTTGAAAATCCTGCGAAGAATGACGTCTGTCGTTGTACGATCAGGGACTCTAACCACCCCAGCATCGACCCCTCGACGATCGGGGTTCAAAGACCAAGCCTCAGATACTCAAAGGGGGTCGTACCGTGTCATGCTCGCGTGGTCTCGACCGCCTTGCCTGCCTGCCTGCCTGTCTTGCCCGCTGCAAAAACTGATCCACAGTTCCATCAGTGTTCGAATTTATGCCATATTAATGTCGGCTGGTCTGGCCCGGCCCGCCCGGTTCTCCCTCTCTCCTCCCTTGCCGCCGACCCGATCTGAACGCTGGTTCTCCAAGGGGGGAAGATGGACGTGGTGATGCTCCGGGTGAACCCCTGACCTTTCCGTCACAAGGCAGAGTCGAAGCCTGGTGGGGAGGGCCTCCCCTCTCTAGCCAAGAACATTTTCTATGATCATCATAACTATTCTCATCATCACTATACGACCCCGGGATACCCTTTCACGAAAGGGGTGGGTCCTTGTTCTATAAACGTAGGACTCCCTTATCCATGTGCTCCTTCAGCTTCGGGGATGCGCTACGCTCAGCAGCAGCAGCAGGGACGAAGATGGACTCCTTTGAATATATATATATATATATATATATATATATATATATATATATATATATATATATATATATATATATATAT
>JAYMFT010416199.1:0-17915 GCA_038088735.1 Panulirus argus | reverse complement strand
AATACCCCATCCCCCCGCATGCACACATATATACATACATGTACACATGCACCACACATATATATATATATACATATAGAGTAAAAATTAATTTAGTTTCATACAATGCCCCTTCAGGCATGAATCGAAGGGTTAAACTTGTAAAAACACATTCCACTTCATCAAAAAATAAATACTTTCCAAATACTTTTCAAAACGCTATTAGAATTAATTTCTCATATTGCTCCAAGACCCCTATAGCTTCAAGGTTTCACTACAATCAGTAGCAGGGAAATGATGGATTTCTTTACAGTGAGAATTTCCTTGATGAGATTGCACTCCTTTTCATCCATTCATGATGATATGCCTTTGCTTCATAAACATATGCACAAGTCTTGACAAACATAAAATGAATCTTTACTTTTGAAAATCATGTTAATGTTGCTGTTTACCAAGTTTTCTGGCACTACTCTTTTTCATTAGTCATTCAACGTTTCCACCCCCCCTAATTTTGGAGAACTAGCATATTGTTAAAACTGTACATTAATAAAACTATAAAAATAAGCATCATGTGAAAAATGTGTGCAGGCTACTACTTTAAGGCCAAACACACAAGTACATTAGATATTTTTCTTATGTATAGTCTCACTGTTTACCATGTTGTATTTATCATTCCTTTATCATACGTGAAGTAACAGATTTTTAACATTCTCCCTCACAATAAGAAACTTTACACTTAAAAAAAAAAGTTGTAAAAAGCAACTAATTCTGGGAGCACTGGTTAAACTTTGAAGTAATTTTTAAGGTGCTGGACTATGATCTGTGCTGATATTGCACTGCAATAAATCACATAAGGCAAGTTTATTCTTATTGTAGATTTGTACATAGCTGGGTTCTGAAAGACTCCTAATACAGGTTCTTGCTCAGTAACTGATATATCGAGTCTGATGTACATGCAGTGTTGATCCCACACCACAAAATAATAACCGAGATATATGAGGTTTTCAAGCAATTATTTAAGAATGCTACCATCAACTGAGTCAATATTATGAGAAAGCTCAAGTCACACAATAAAATTAAAATGCAACTCTTAACTGAAACAATATGAGAATGATGCTGTTAACTTTTGAAAGGTTTCTAATTTCTAAACTTCCATTCCTTGGCTTTTCCCCTTTCCTCTGTAAATTGTATTTCAAGTTCATTTCCAAATAACCTATTACTGTAATTAACACTGGATCAATATCTCCTTAATAAACTATCAATAGTGGTGTTCCTCAAGGTTTTGTTTTACACCTACTGTGCCCTCTTCCTTCTTTCTATGACTGATTTTCCTTCAAGCTAATGACTATACTCTACAATCTTTCATTTCCTTTAAATACCATCCTTCCTTACACTTTTTAACCTTTTCTGTGCAAGAGAAACCTTTAATTCAATTTGTGTTTCCCTGCTGGAACAGGCTCCCAATATCTTAAACCTGGTGCCTTTAAGAGTGCATCACTGGGGTTGCTGTGCTTACTATGAGTTAGCAGAGGTTATGATATATTCACCCACATGAAAAAATGGTCTTATAATAAGTTGCTAGTTATGGTGCCACATCTTGTGCTCAACTACTGAAGTTTCAAACTTCATTTACAGCCGTTTGCCTCAAAGTTGCTTTACAGCTGAAACAAACGGTGTGTGTGTGTGTTTGGAAGAGCAATACACATGCACTGTAAGCATAACATTGTGACAGTGACATTGAAAAACGGCTTATTTGTCCAGGTATTTGTGTAAATATTTACCCATCATTTCATTCATCCCCTCCATCTTTCTATGAAACAGTCCATTTAGTAAGCAAGTTTTATGTTGCTCTTATTTTCAATCTCACAATTGTTTGTGTGTGTTTTATATTGGCAGTGATGTAAAAATCTTACATGGGCCACCATAGGCCTTCAAACAGTGCAAGTTTGTCTCTCAAGTGGCAGAATATGTACAAGTCTGCCCTTCCCAACTCACAAATGGTGAGTTTGTGCTTGCCACAACATGGTACAGGCTGTAAGTTGATTCTTTTTTTCAACAATTTACAGATGTTTAAGTTTTATCTTTAAAAAAGGTTATTTTCCCATCATTCAGACCTAAGTTTTTATTTGGTGTCACCATGCAAGGGAAGGGTAGTGTTATATTGTATACTGCACAAGAAGGGTTAATAATTGTCTCACTTCAACTACTTTTTCCATTTCAAACATGGACAGCAATTCTCAACTAGGCAGATATACTCTAGTATGATTTAGTGTATCCAAAACCCCCTTTTTTTAAAGTTCTCTCACTACAGTCTCTCTTGCCTTTGCTTTTTTCTTCTGATGCCTTTGTTGTTTTGTATACTCGTCATTAATTTACCATCTAATCTATCTTGGAAACTCCATATCATTACTTTTTTTGCATATCTGATCTCCATTTTCCACACTAATATGGTAGCACAAGTAACAAATGAAGAAAGATTGCATCCACTCTCTATCCAACATGTGTAATGCATCAATATCCACAACTAGGTCCAGAGACCTTTCCATGGTTCACTCTAGATGCTTCAGTCCTCTGACAGTACGTCCAACCCTGTATACCACATCATTTCAATTCACTCGAACTCATATACACCTTTCACCTTCCTGCATGTTCAGGCCCAAGTCACTCGAAACATTTTTCACTCAATTCTTCCATCTCTAAGTTGGTCTCCCCATTCTTCTTGTTCCTTCCTCTCCTGACACATATATCCTCTTTGTCAACCTTCCCTCACTCATTCTTTATACATGTCCAAACCATTTCAGCATACTCTCCTCAGCTCTCTCAACCACACTCTTTCTTAATAATAAATTAAAGTAGATGACTGCTTAAAAAAAATAAAACTTCAAATCCTGAATGTATTTTCTCTCACAGCAGCAACTCCATCTATACAGAGAGGCAATCTTAAAAAAAAAATTTGAAAAATGTTATAATTAGTTTTGTCTTAATTTGGTGAAAAATCTTTTTGTGCACTATTTCACCGAGTTCAGCCAACAGCAGTTTGCCTCATCCTAACTTAAGCCCCAAACTTTTTGCTGTAATGTGGTTTCTCTCTCTTGCTCTCTTTTACTTTGGCTTCTGCTCCTGGGAGTTGACTGCTTGCATGCCTCCTCCCCTGGATAAGAAACTCAAGGACTGACTGATTTAATGTCCATTTCTTTCATTCCACAGCTAGACTGTGGAAGTATCTACCTTTAAGTTTATCCTCATTCTTACAATCTTTCTTTAAGAGACTGGTTTATCTTGAATGAAAAATGATGGATACTAAAATATTTCACCCTTCAAACATGACCTTGACCTGGGCTTTTGTGCCTGTAATTGGTACCTTTTAGTGTGTGTGTTAATGGACTTCTGAGCCTATACCTGTTGCTTTTTCTTGTATGTTTTAAGGTGTGTGTGTGTGTGGAAGGAAAGGTCAGTATCTGTAAAACAAAATATGTCAAAGGTATAGCAGTTCTGATAGTGGTGTATAGATGTTAGTCTTGGAAAGGAAAAGGATAAATGTGATGGAAATGAAAGGCCTGGGATGATCATGTAAGAAATGAGGGTTAGAGAAAGGTTTGGTATTAATCATATCTCTGACTGATAAGAATGACCAAGATAAGCTGAAAAATGTCTAGTATATGAAGGGTTTAAGCAAAAATATTATCTGAAA
The DNA here is from genome assembly GCA_038088735.1 of Panulirus argus. NCBI lineage: Eukaryota > Metazoa > Arthropoda > Malacostraca > Decapoda > Palinuridae > Panulirus > Panulirus argus. The sequence goes on along the minus strand of JAYMFT010416199.1, from coordinate 14,245 downwards.
AAGACAATCTGTGTGTCAGAAGAGGAGAAAGCAACAGAGAATGGGAGACTGAAAGGGAAAAAAAGGATGGAATGAAGGAGTTTTGGAACATCAGAGTCTGAACATTCAGGAGGGTTTGCACTGAATATAAAAAACTGAAACAATGTGACACATGGGAGGCACCCACTGTCAATGAGCTTAAGCAAGGCATATGAACTGGTCAAGGGAAAGCATAATGTAGTCTCTTGGACCTAACTGGGAATGGTAGTTCCTTGACTCACTAAATTTTAGGTAATCATGAGAGATTGCATGTGCTCAAATAAATTCAATTTTCATTTGTTTCTGAGGCTTTCTCCCTACAGCAGGAAAGGCAAATAAGTACAGAATACATATATATTCAAGTCAGTTCCTGATGCTACCTCCTTAAGGTGGGAAATCAAGAATAGATATGAAAGAGAATGAATGTATTGGAAAGGAGATATATAAGGAAAATGGTAAGAGTGAGGAAAGTTGATTAAGTGAAAAGTGATAGGGCAAGAGAGAGGTGTGGTAGTAAGAAGAGCATGTATGAGATTGCTGAAGAGGGTGTACTGAAATGGTTTGGATACATGGAGAGAATGAGTAAGAAGGGGCTGACTAAGTGGGTGTACATGTTGGAGGCAGAATGAACAAGTAAAAAGCAGAAACTGGAGGTGGAAGAATGAAGTGAAAGATGCTTTGAGTGTTCGGAACTTGAACATACAGGAGGGCATGAATCATGCATGGGACAGAGTAAATTGGAGTGATGTGGTATACAGGGGGTGATGTGCTGTTAATGGTCTGATCCAAGGCATACAGAGTGGTTAGAGGAAAACATACACAAGTCTGTGAAGCCTGATTCTGGTTTCAGAGCATATTCTCGCCCTGAACACACAAAAGCTTTTCCACTGTGTCCTACCATCTCTAATTCTGTCTCCCCCTTCTCCTTGTCCCTTCCACTTTTGACACATATTCCCTCTTTGTCAATTGCTCCTCACTCATTCTCTCTTTATGTCTAAACCATTTCAGCACACCCTTATCAGTTTTTTAAACCACAGTTTTCTTATTACCCCTCCTTTCTCTCAATCTATCATTTCTTACTCGATCAACCCTCCTCACACCACATACTGTCCTCAAACATTTCAATTCCAACACTTTCACCCTCTTCTGTAAATTTTCATCTAAAGCACAAGCCTTGCATCCATTCAACACCATCTGGATGACTATACCTTTAAACATATCCATCTTTACCCATCCAAATTGTAACACTCTTTCCACACATTCCTCTTAGTGCCTAGAACCTTCACCCCCTAAACCACCCAATGACTCACTTTAGCTCCCAAGGTTTCATTCACTATCTGTCTATATCTGACACGTTTCAACTGGAACTCCCTATAGCCATTCCCAGGTAACTAAAACACTTTACATTCTCCAGGGTTTCTCCATTCAAACTCATTCCTGCACATCCTCCAAGGTTTCTCCATTCAAACTCACGATCCAATTAACCTATCTCTTGGCATTGCTAAACCTAATAACCTTGCTTTAATTCATATTTACTCTCAATTTTCCTCTTTCACACACTCTCCCAAACAAAGAAACACACTTTTTCAGTTTCTCACTCAAATCTGCCTCCAACATCGTCTAATCAGCAAACTACAATTGATTCACCTCCAAAGTACCCCCCCCCCCTGACAGACTGTAGACCCACTCCTCTCCCTAAAACCCTCACAACTGCCTCCCTTACCATCTCTCCTATAAAAAAATTAAACAGCTATGGTGACATCACACACCCCTGCCGCAGACCCACCTTCAACTGGAACCACTTAACCTACCTCTCTAAGAAGTAACTCACTCATCTTACTCTCTTGATGAAAACTAATTGCTGCTTCAAACAGCTTTCCTTACATGCCATATATTCTTAATACTTCCCACAAAGAATCTATATCAATCCTAGCATATGCTTTCTCCAGATCCATAAACACTACAGACAAGTTCATCTGTTTCTCTAAGTATTTCTCAAAGAAATTCTTCGGAGCAAAACGTTGTTCCTCCCCAATCTGTTGCTCCGTACGTGCTAACACCCTCTCAATCACAACTCTCCCTTACAACTTACCAGGAACACCAAATGAACTTATACATCCATAATTTGAAAATTTAATTTTGTCCCTCTTGCCTTTATACAATGGCACTATACAGGCATTCCTCCAATCCTTAGGCATCTTACCATGAACTATGCTTCTAATGAAAAACCTGACTAACCAATCAACAACACAGTTGCCCTCTTTCTTAAAAAATTCAACTGTAATGCCATCCACTCCAGTTGCTTTGCCTACTTCGTCTTATGCATTGCCCCATTTCTTCTCTTTTCATTTAATTCCCTGCCATGACTCTTTCACTTTGCATAACTCCACCTCCTAAACACCCCAAATCTGCCACCCTGTCACTAAACACATTCAATATGCCTTCAAATACTCACTCCATTTCCTCATCTCTGCCTTCTTATGATATGGAATAGAGTAACAGACAGACTGATTACATAACACGTCGGCTGATAAAGTGATATATCAGCTATGTGGTACTTATTTATTATTCAGTATTACCACAATACCAATTTCTATGAAAGGCTCCTGCAGTCCAAGGTTATGCTACTTCTGGCAGAAGGGAAATGTGGACTCCTTTTAGGGTATAAGTTCTTTGATGAGACTGTCCTATCTATGACACAGCCTTGCCAAAGGTGACTACACTCACAGTGCAACCTCATGCTGGCGGAACTGGGTAACAACAGATATGTGTATGCAATAATGAACAGTTCACAATTCTCAACTTTTGTATGTAGTACTGGTTATGCATTATTCATTTATCACAAAATCCAAAACCATTTCTTATGAGTGTTTAAATTATAAATCTCTCCAATTGTTCAACAATACTAGAAAACTCCCAAAGTGCTAAGGCCAAATGCAGCAAATATCATCACAAAAGTTATATGTTCATTATGCTATTTAGGCAAAATATGATGTATTCCAGTATTCTTTTTTTGGGGGGGTACATCCACGCAGGATAGGGTGTCTGGAGATGATGAACTGCATTGGAGAAGTTTGGGCTTATACTTTATGGGACTGTTATGAAAAGACAGGATGATAAAGTAAGTATCCTTCAATCTTTGTCAAGTACAAAACTAGTTATCTTGCTCATGAGTAGACAGAGAGTATTGCCACAACTTGCAGTAGCAATGCTCAGCATAAGGTACGTCAATTAAACTTTGCAGTCACTCTGTTACTTCAATTTTACGACATTACTACTGTGTTTTTAACCAGCTTTTGTCTATAACAGAATGCACATTAAGTAAAGCAGCCTCTTCAGTAATAATTAGGCAAGCAACATTTTTCTTGAGATTTGCAGCCAACGTCAAGAGACGACCTAGTCAGATGATACACTTATGTAAGGAGGCTACCAAATGATGCATTCATAATATACACTGGCCTAGCACAAATGTGAGAAAAAACAGTTCACACAACTAACTTAAAGAATTTTCTTTAAAATTAGTAATGTGCTCATCTTATGAGAGAGAGGATGAATGGTCTATATTATAAAAAAAAAGCCACTCTACACCAGTTTTTCCATAAATATGATTGATCCCTTCTTTAATATCAAGTGCAGCTGGGTGCTTCATTTGCCAAACCATACCATTATAACTGGTTTTAATGTTACCTAATATGTGGAACAATAAAAAGAATGATTATAATGTGTATCCAAACATCAGGGAAGGTGAAATACTGTCAATAATGCCTGAAAATAACATCAGTGTATTTTAGTGATAATGTGATGGCACTTCTACTGTGTATGTGGTTGTGTGCAAGGGGGAAAGAGCACTGTATACAAAATAAAAGTGATCAAATAAGCACAACTCTTAAGATTAATTAAGGAGATATATGAGATTTTAACAGCATTTGAATAAAAATGATGATTTACAAGATAAAGCTATGCGCATGTGACAGATAATCAACAAGTTTACACTACTAAAAATACAGTACAGTATCCATAACAGATTATGATACCAATATAGCATTCTACTATCCACACAGTATACTATAAGAAATGTAATAAAAACTACAATTACTGCATAAAATCTTACATGAAAATAAAAAAAATATTTGGCACATGATTACCCCTCTAGCTCATGAACATCACTTATGTATAAGACTCATACCACAAGCTTATGCAATGTGTTAACTTCTTTCCACTAACCACTTCAAGTCAAGATATAAGGAGCTTGAGAGAGATGTATAAGACCATTTGAGTCAAAGAGCATAACTGAGACGAGGTCTGGTACATGACAAACAGGCCATCAGTTGGCCTTGGTTGCCTTTGGAAGCACTACAGTGGGGAGGTTCTTTCTTCTACTTACATTTCTTTTCTTCAGAATATATTCACAATGCATCTATTATATATTCTAAACTGTCACATAATCCTTCAAATATTAGTTCTTCACTTCTTTGTTTTAGAATGTTTCCCTTTTAGCTTTTCTTACCTTTTCCTATTTATCTACTTCTAACTTTGTATTCTTGTATATATGCTGATGTACTTTACGATCTATTCACACAATGTTATTCTGAGACCAAACAACAGACATTCACTTAAATTATCTGACAGCCAAACCGGTAAAAATGACTCTTCAATACGTTTTCTAAGCATCTGCAGTTTGATTGCTGAAACTTGCAGCAGGTGTGACAATCATGGAACAAAATGTGTAAGGATGATTATCATCATCTTGTTCTGAATAAATGTAAAGCAGACATAGTAAAGACAGACAGAAAGACGTATATGTAAAGATCAAAGTATCTTTCTTTGCAACAAATACAATTTCTTGGTGGATTCATCTACATATCTAGCACTAATTGGTAAGATAAGCACCTGACAATTATTGAGACATACATTTTAAATTCTAATCTTGTGATCTCAGTATACTAAGCTCCTATATACTTGACTCTCTCCCTCAATAAAATGATGATTCATACCATTGTTTCATCTTTCCTATCATAAATCATATCTTCTTTGTAAAAGCTGGTACTATATTTGGTGATAAATTATTGGTGATTTGGTGATAACCATAATAAATAGGGAAAGTAGGTATAAATCCTATTTGGGTTATAATTATAACTAAGAAACTCATGCATCAGTCCCAAAATCTATTAACAAATTCAAAACAGTGTAAAAGTTTTGAATAATTAACTACCATAAGAGTGAGAGTGAATAGAATGCTCAGATATTTCTGAACCATAGATAAAACATGGTACCTTGGTCCAAAAAGAATACAACAAATTTGATATTATGTACATAGGACATGGGTGTCTTGGCTAAATGACCTAAAATAAAAATATAACCAAAGTGATATGCATATACCGTCAGCAACTTTAGATTGTTCCCCATCTTTGACTAAAATATAGTCAAAAACCACTAACATGGATTTCTCTGGTACATGTGGAACAGTTGACAGGCCTTGTGAAGCCTATCAATGGAAGGTGCCATTCAGCTATGCAACTAAAAGGATAAAAGATTTACACGTTATTTAATTTGGGAAAATGTTAGAATATTTCAAGCCATGGCTCCATGTACACTCAAACAATGAAACCGGGTATAAACATTTACCAGAATCTGTGAGACAGCCACGTAATAAGCATATTAACTTATATGAGTTGTATGTTTACATTATACAGCTGTCTGCTGTCAGACACCATTGTGAAAGCAGAACAGACTTTTGTCAGTAACTGTACATTCAGTGTATCCTAACAAACTCATGATACTCTGAATACTGGATCCTCCAGAATGCAGATATTTAAAAAATCTATTGATATTCAGGCTTTGGCCAGGTCATGGTAAATAATTAAGAAGAAGAAGAAAAAGAAAAATTATGTCTTTCTGGGTTGTGGACATTTAGTCTGAGTGATGTAACCAACTGCACACAATTTTTCCCAAAAACCCAGTATACAGTACACTTCAAGCCAACAACCTTGCACATCAAACAATCAAGGTTTGGAAGATACTTCTATATCTCATAAAATTCACAAATTTTTAGGTCCAAATCCTGAAATCCTTAAACACCAATCAGTCTAAGTTTGGGAGGATACACTACATACAATACAAATGTATATAAAGAGAGACAAGAAGTATAAATATCAACTTTCACCAGATATTACTGTGAATTATGACAAAAAAAAAATATCAAAAAAGAACAGGATGCAAATAATTCCTTGAGAAATTCCTTTAGGTTTTTTTAAAGCTGAGTGAAATGTGGTGCATTAATAAACTACTTCACTTTGAAGTATGTAGGATCACTGGCATGTAATTCAGTGACAAATCTTCACTGATGAAATGCTACAACACATTGATAGCTCAACAGCAATCTTAGATCAATAAAATAACACCACCTTCACCTTAGGTAATGTAAACTTAAATTTCATTTCACCATGGAGGCAAGACTTCATTTTCTATTGTAACATATTCTTTAGGGAAGTAGCCCACCTGAAATAAAAAAATTTATTAGTTAAAATACAATAATCTCAATACAAAATAAACTAAATAAAACTAACTGAAATGTGAAAAACATTCTATAAAGGAGAAGAATAACAAAACACAGGTATTCACTGTTTACAAAGTTGGCCTTCGAAGCATGAAACATAGGTCAGGGTGACCTACTTTTGGTAGGATGCTGGAGTGTTTATCAATATGCATCTGCTTATGAGGGGAAATAACTTTGTATCAAATAATGGCATAGTACCAAACTCAGATGTAATATCTCACCAAAGTGTGGAGGCACGTGTGTACAAGTACAAATATGACCATGCAGACTCAAACAAGCATGATGGGGTAGTATAGTATTTCTTACTCTAAAGAGATGAATTAAATACACAGTGGTCCTGTCACCTAAGCAACCACATGACATCAGTATTCAAAAAATATGCACTGACCTCCTGTAACATGCTTTAAGTTCAGCTAAGACAACAGAAAAGTAACATAACTTACCCTGGAGCCAATTCGACCCTTCCACCAGCCACGATTCTCTCCTTCTCTACTCATAATCACTACTCTTTGGCCAGGTTCTAAACTTAGGTGATTGGGACCTTTTCCTTTATATGAAAACTTCACAACAGCTGTATCATACAAAGGACGGTGCAAGCAACAATCCAATCTGTAAAATATTCTGTCTTATTTTACAGTTCATTTTCTAAACAATACAAGTGTGTTTTCAATATCAATAACAACAGTGTATAAGTCCAAAATGTGTTGTTTAATGCAATGATTCCTAGGCTTCATGGGCCACAAGTATAGTGAGAGTGTACGTGGTCTCAGAATTATCTTTAACACCCAAAGAAGGTGTTAAAGATTTTTCGGTTGGTTGGATGGAGCTTGACGTCGACGGCCTTAATGACCTTGGCAGTTGATAGGCCTAAAGCCCAAACAACCAACCAAGCCTTCCAAGTCACATACCAATAATCTGTCATTTTACAGCCTTGTATAGGGTAATTTAAACATGCTGACAGTACCCTTAAAACAGTATGAGGGATGCCACAAGCTTTACTACATAAATATCTCCCCTCCTTCACCTTATCTGAGACTGGGCACAAAGCAAGCTGATTTTTTGTTTGTGTCTGCAATGTTTTAAAGTTGTTTATGTATATTTTGAATTCCACCATGGCCTTAGACAATCTGATTTGTTTGTCAGTAAGTAGAATGTTAACAAGTGCTCAACACTTACCCCCACCATAATCATCCAAGGTGAGTATATGCAATATTATATTCTTCCATTTCCTTTGCATTATTGCTAAGGTGTATGTCATAATCCAAATAGGTTATTTTTCAAAAATTCAACCTCATTTTTTGTTTCCCCTAACTGACTGTGGGAGGGGATGGGAGTACCAAGAGCTACTATAAATGGATTAACATGTACTGAGAGAGAGAGAGAGAGAGAGAGAGAGAGAGAGAGAGAGAGAGAGAGAGAGAGAGAGAGAGAGACCAATATAGGGTAGACTCTTAGCTGCTATGTTATAACCACTGCACTCGGAAGTCTTATGTTAATAAAGCACATAAAAATACAACTAAAGTATTATCATTGTCCTACATGAATACCCAATTTTTGTAGAAAGACTGGGTTTGCCCTCGAATTGTGAGCTCTACTAATGGAAAAAAACAACAGGTGAGGAGGCAATAATGCCATTTCAACACAGGTAGTAGAAGACCATGATTTATTTCACAACCATTGAGTTTATCACTTTTGGGGGCTCCTGCTGGGTCACAATTGTAAAGAGACAAGTTGTGGAGAAGCAGAAATGGCACTGTTTAGAGAGATTGAGGTTACACACTGTGCTCAATGAAGTTTGAGGAGGATAAGAAACTAGGCAAAACATGAGAATCAGCAGAGATTACAGGAAAGGATGTGGAAGTTTGCTAATGCTTCCACGGAAAAAGAGTTAAAATTACAAGTCTTAAAGCTTCAGTCATGGGACATCAGGAGTTGGAATTTATAAAATGCCAAACTGGTAGGATAAGCATGAGAAAGGAAGGCTTTAGGTCTTAATGTAGAAAGTAAATGACAGAGGAACAGCAAATAAAACAAGGAACAAGAGTCATAACAACAAATCATAATGAAGGAGAGAGAGAAAGTAACATAAATACACAGACCTCAAAGACCCAAGGTCCAAGCAAGGTGGTCTGGCCTTAACACTAAAGGAAAAAAATGCAGTCCTTTAAAAGCAGTAAAGGAAAAGGATTGCAAGGTATTGGCTCTCTCCCCGCCCTCAACTCTCTCCAGCAGCACGCCAGACAGAAAACAGGTTGAAAATAATACCTTGCAGAATTAATATGCCTGAAGGAAATGACACTTCTTAAAACAGGAAATAAGGCATACATGAATGTCACAAATACTGAAAGGTGTTTCTGGCCTCTGTCTATGTGAGGTTACACTGCCAGTGAAAAGTCATCTTTGGTGAGGGTCTATCATTGGAGGTACAGTACTGTCCAAGAACTTTTCACTCTAAAGGTGTCATTTCCCTGCAACTTGAAGTAATGCAGCCTGGGGCTGTAGGAACCTGCAGAATTTGTCTTGATGTAATTACAGGTTATACCTCTCTAATCCAGCAACTCACATGGTCCAGCATGTTTTGAATCTCCCACCATTAGTTTATGGATCCATCACCAGATCAGTGCAGTCAGCAATAACCAAAAAGATTACAGAGGAAAACCTACAGGAATGGATGAACACTGATAATAATAAGGCTGTTGTTTATTAACCAACTGATCAAGAAATCATGGAGGTGGTTCAGCACGGTAAGAAAAAACAAGATCATCATGAAGAAAGTGCAGAGGAAAACGAGGAAGTGGAAGAAAGAATTTCTAGAGATAAATGTATCCAGATGATGAGATATCTGATTGCAGGACTGGAACAAAGGGACTAAATAACAGAATAAGAAATTATGTCTGTTTATTAGATTCAATGAAAATTAATTAATGAAGAGCCAAAGTTCCAGAAGTAAGCTACATTGCAACAGTGGTTGAAGAAGGCCATTCATAACACTACCAAGGCTCATTCCAGCACAGAAAATCAACTTCCCTGCATTTCCTCTGCCCCTGATGTGCAAGTATCTGCTGACCATGGAGACCCTGATAACCCTGCATACCCTGAAGACCCTGTTGATCCTAGAGACACTGCTGACCATGAAGACCCTGCTGACCCTTATGTAGTTCTGATGTAATCTGATGTAACAATAAAAACCTTGTTTGGAAGCATTAATGGTTGTACTATTTCCTGTTTTAAGCTTTGTTCAACCTTTGATAACAGAGCAATATGTATGTGGAATGATTTGGCAAAACTAGGGGTCGGGCATATGTTTACATACGGGGTTCCCTTAGGGGTCAATTTCTGTTTTCTCGCATTTTCTGTGGTCCAGCAATGGCCAGGTCCCAAGGTTGCCAGATTAAACAGGTACAACCTGTATAAATAAATAAAATAAACAGCCAAAGTATCTAATTTCTTTGCACTCATATATTATTTGTTTGTTTGTACAATAAACCAAGCATTGCTGAAATAGAGAAAGATGGTTGTTTGCCATTTCTAGATTGTAAGATCCACAGGGTTGGAAGAAAGTCTAAATTTAGTGTTTTTAGGAAACCTACAAATAACTGTTCCTATGTATATTATTATTCTGCTAACTATATCAGGACTAAGCAGTTGGTTTTTTCATCAACGTTCCTAAGAGCCTTACATATATGTGATCCAGAATTCCTGGATGAAGAATTTGACACTCTTTATAATACTGGCCATAACTTACAGTATCCCAAGTGGTTCACTGATAAATCACTTAGGGCTGCTAAGAAGACCTTCTATAGGAATGAACCTACAACACGTACAACTACAAAAAAAAACCTACAGGTGTTGCCTTATGATGAATGACTCTCAAACATCAGCTCATTGCTCTAAAAATTTCATGTAAATGTAGTTTTCAAAAACAATTGTATTGTTAAAGACATCTTGATAAGAATTCTCTCAATGAGGTGGTTGGCTGTATTTACCATATTCCTTGTAATAACTGTAACAAGATTTATATTGGAGAGACAGGCAAGGGTTTGGATGTTAGAATTAAACAACATAGATATAGCATACATATTGGTCAGCAGTCGAATGCCCTCTTTGTGCATCTCAGTGAAAGTAATCACCCAGTTGATTGGGAGAATGCTAAAGTAATTCTTAATTGTAAAGACAGAGATGAAATAAATATTATAGAATCTCGTGTCATTAAGTACCATGAGGATAGAGTGTTAAATATCAGTCAAGGAATGTATAAATTAGATCCATTTATTGTTGAAAATGTTGTTAAAAGCTTTCTCAATTTAATCTAAGCAGTATGTCAATTTTATGTCTGCTCTTTTATGTGTAGTCAGGTCAAGACTAAAGAAAAAGGGAAGGTCACGGTGACACCTGGATCAACCTTGTTTCTAATGCCTACTATCAACCTTGTTCCTTGTTCTCTGTGTATATGACTAGCCTGATTCGTCTTTGACTGTCTCATTCTGTAACTGTCCTCTGAAGATATATTAATACACAAAAGCACTCAGGATCTCGCATTTCCTTTTCCATGTGTTTTTTTTCAGCATCTATAAAATCACATGTTTGTTGTAATTTAAAGGGAAAATCCTCACTTGGCCCCTTCTCTGTTCCATTTTTGGAAAAGCAGAAACTGGAGGGGAGGATTTCCAGCCCCCCCTCTCCCTCCCCTTTTAGTCGCCTCTTACGACACGCAGGGAATACGTGGGAAGTCTTCTTTCTCCCCTGTCCCCAGGGATAATGTAAAACCAGTAATAAAATACCACTGTTAATACAATGCCTACAGTTCGTCAGAGTACGTGTAGCAGAGGCAACCATGATGACTGGACTGTCTGGGGAACTCCCTTACCTACTCTACGCCCTCTCATGTTGGTTACCGTTATCTGTAGTGCAGTGACGGGGCACCCTGCTACCCACTAGGGGTCTAGAGTACAGTGTTAGGGTACACCACCATTCACTATGAGTCTAAGGTATAGTGTTGGGGGTGCACTACCACTCACCAGGAGTGTTCATTTAGAACAGAATTGGGGAGACATACTCGACGCGGGAGTTCCGGAAGATAGATAGAGAGAGAGAGACGTACCGTCGTGGAGAAGGGAGTCATCTTGAGACGTGCCGGTGCCGGCGTCGTCGTTGTCGTCAGCAAGGTGGTCTGGGCGGCCCACCTGGCCACTCAGGTAGCAGGACCAGCAGGGTACACCCACGTTCCTCTCCACGGCCATAGTGTTGGTCTCCCTCAGCCTCCTTTCACTTAACACTGTACTAGTCTCCACCAGCAATACTAAACGACAACAAGCACTTTTGTGTCCATCCCCTTACTATTCCAAGTTACACATTATCCGCGTATTTCACTTGTTCTGCTGATGATACAGTATCAGTATTTGTTACTATGATGAAAATTATAAACACTGTAGTCAAACTTAGTGTCCTTACCATTGCTCAAACACACTGAAATTTACTTCAAACCTTGATAGGAAGAAAATTCTTCGTTATATTTAATGCAAAAGCTACGGTGTTTCATTCCGTGTTAATAATTCGCTGTTTTTTAATTTTTCCAAATGTCCGTTCCAACCCGGAAATACTCTCTGAACATAAAATGGATTAAGTCATTGTTATTCTTGTGGGCGGACACTGCTGAGTTCCCCACACCACGTTAGGACAGTAGGAGCCTTGGGTATGATGCTCTGGCCTGATACTTGGCCTGACCTGCCCCTTATGAGTCGGGTTGTCCCGCCATCATACCCGTGAGCTGCGCTGTCCTGACTCCAGGTGATCGTGATGGCTGAGGCCAGAGTTAGTACACGACCCTATAGTTGTAACGAAAATTGTTTACAAGTGTTAATAGTTTTGGTGATGTAGAGGGCACGTAGGCCGGGATAGTGAGGCTAATTGAGGCAAAGGGGGAGGGGTTTACCGGTTGTAGATTTCTTTATGGCTATGGAGAGGTGGTGAATATGCGGGGCATCACAGAGTTTGACTCGCCTCGCTCACATCAGGGTAGCCTTCTCTTCTTTCCCATATAAACCTGTGTGTGCGTGTCTAGATGTATCTCTCCATGAAAGCAAAAGTGTGTATATATATGTCATAAGAATCTGTCTGGCTTATCCTTCGTTATTTGAAATTCTCTCTACAGTTTTTCCTTTTGCCATGGAATACAGAAGCAACACTGTTATGTGAAATGCACAACACCAAGCGAGCTGCAGCTTTAGTGTTTGATTATGACTGATATTGACTCATTACGTTTATAGATTATGGACTAAACTTTCATTACTTTTTATAAAAAGTCCTGGATTTACTATAAAATTATAACCTACACTGATCTATGTGTGTGTATATGTATGTAATATCTACGCTCTTGGAAAAAATAAAAATGACCGAAAAAAATTTACTTCGGTCATATCTATCGGTCTTTCCTTGTAAGATTTACACTTTCCACCCATTTGCACTCTCCAAAAACAATGGATATGACGATCACTGAATATAGAAAAATTCTAATTTATACAGCTTGCTCCGGAATTAAAGGACATGATACAACTGTGAACGCATTTATTATCACTGATAACATTAGTTGTACTCTTTATGAACTTTATTATTAATCTGCATCAAGTACTAATCTGCATATTTGCTTACAGTATTAACTGATTTTAAATGCATATGAAAACGAATTTTACGGACGACTTATTTTTGCACTAAGACGCTCCCTTTTCATTGGATTAGTTTTGCACCCACGAAATCAACCATGGTGACCTGCCAGTTGCTGTCATCATATACATTATGCATATATCTAGCCTCTTAAACACCTGCAGGCAATGACTAATGCTGTGGTGGTCTTGTCAGGGGCAGGATATGCTGCTGTCATAAGTGAACTTGGCTGGGATGTGTGCAGTAATTTTCTGTTATTCTATGAATGATAATCACGAAGCAACCTGGCCGTGATGCAAGTGGCTAATTAATTACGAAAAGCGGTTTCTTTTTAATTTTTTTGTCGAAGTTTAATCTAATAATTTCCATGAGTTATATTTTGCAAACTACTCTGGACGTTATCGCAAACACATACACCATTGTTGTCAACTGAGGGTGTCGTCTGCTGCCGAGGGATACGAGCGTACAGACAAGATACGAGCCTAGTGAAGTACATATCTATCTTAGAATTGCAGAAACTAAGTTCTTTCTGTAAGGACCTCATGATCACTAATAATACTGATTATTTTTAAATATTCGCACCTTACTACAATGATAAGATTTAAAGAAAAATATGTGTAACTCATCTATTTGAACTGGCAATTCAAAGATGAAGTTAAATTCATGAAGAATAAAGAAAGTATTAATGTGACTAAAGATTCATACATATTCGCCATATCCCGCGTTAGCGAGGTAGCGTTAAAAACAGAGGACTGGGCCTTAAAGGGAAAATCCTTACTTGGCCTCCTTCTCTGTTCCTTATTTTGGAAAAGTAAAAACAGGAGGAAAAGATTTCCAGCCCCCCCCCCCCACTCCCTCCCCCTTTCAGTCGCCTTTTCCGACACGCAGGGAATACGTGGGAAGTATTCTTTCTCCCCTATCCCCAGGTATATATAGCACTGGTGGCTGATTCGAGTGAGAAACTGCAAAAGTTGGTGACTGAGTTTGGAAAAGTGTGTGAAAGGAGAAAGT
>JAYMFT010416188.1:0-17916 GCA_038088735.1 Panulirus argus | reverse complement strand
ATCAAGTATAATAAATAAATAAATAAATAAATATATATATATATATATATATATATATATATATATATATATATATACTGAATGTCTTTCTACTTCTGCCAAACTAAACTACAGGACACGCATCTGTTGCACGACTGTACAAACAGCCTCGTAATGACTCGTACGCTGTTGGCTGTTTGGATTCCTTTGTGTCCACGTATGGTGGGTAATGTGTACAATGACAGGATGTATGTGAGGCACCTCGAGGCAACGCTGAGCACATTCCTGCAGTACAAATCATTTTCTCAAAATGTTTAAGAGGATCAACATGTTTTGTCTTTCCTTAACTTCCTTCCACTTTCATAAGATTTCATAGATGATTCTTCTTCTTTCTTCTTCTTCTTTTTCTTCTTTTCGTCTTCCTTTTATTACTCTGTCTCTTTAACCTCTGTTTTAGTTCATTAAAGGCCCCGTAAAACACAGAAAAGAACGTGCCTCTCCTTAGAAGAAACTGTATGATTCTCTCCCATCCGAATATACAGAAAAAGTCATCACGGTACATAACATATGAGGATATTACACCAAATTGGCTGTAGAATGACGTTATAACTAAGCCGGGTGACTCACTGGAGACGAGATAGTTCTTGGCTGAGTCGACTCACGTTCAAAGACAGTCGGGTTCGAGTCGAACATGAACCCAAGGAATCAAAGAGATGTTCCGTGCCATAAGGCGTCGCAAGCAGGCTTACCTACCATCTTCGGACTCCTTTTATTACACATGGCGATCCAACGCTTCGAAAGGCTTCCCTGAAGATCTTTTTAATTCCCTCGTGTCGCTGCGGGGATGAGCTGAGGAGGCGATACGTTTGTCACGTAGTCTGTGGTGACGCGGCCCTTGCGAATCCTACCGACGCGTCGCAGCGGAGGTCAGAATACCTATAATTCAGCCCGTGTTGTGTGCGAGTCAGCCGAGAGCGCGCGCATGTGTGTGTGTGGCTGGGATGCTCAGCGTCTTGTGTATGATGTGAGACGGAGCTTCCGGCTGACTCAAGGAATTCGGGGCAATTTGTCCGTGGCCTCACAATGCTGGGAATTAGTGTGGTCAGAGATGCTGCCTGACGACCACTGACGACCTTATTGTCTCAGTGACGACTTTATTATCTTAATGACGACTTTTTTTTTGTCTCACTGACGACTTTAATGTCTCGTTGACCTTATACTGTCTCAATAAATTTACTGTCTCGCTGACGACCACTTTGTCTCACTAACGACTTTTTTGTCTTACTGACGACTTTCTTGCCCCACCGACGACTCTCTTGCCCCACTGATGACCTTAATGTATCAATGACGAAGTGTCACTGCCGACCTTACTACCTCGTTGACGACTATACGGCATTAACAACGACCAGTAGCGACCGTATTGTCACGCTAACAACTACGGTCGACCCTTAGAGGCGCAGTAAGGACTCCTATAACGAACCGTCCTGCCTCCCTCAACGATCGATGATGACCTGTGATGATCCCATTAGCGACCCAGCACCATCAGCGGCAACAGGAGGAGGGGCCCCAAGCACCAGCAGAAGCAGCACTAGCAACAGCAGCAGTAAAAGCAGTGACCCAGCAGCAGTGGGAGGCCAGCTGCTGTGGGCACCGGCCTGGGAGGCAGTTGGGTCAACAAAAGAATAGTAAACAGGAAGGGTTATCGCCGTGGCTGCCGCCCTGCTCTCCTTTCTCTCTCTCTCTCTCTCTCTCTCTCTCTCTCTCTCTCTCTCTCTCTCTCTCTCTCTCAGCAGAAGACGCTCATGACCCGGCCAGCCACAGGGGGTGGTGCCGCGGGATGGGTGGACTGCCATGTGTTCCCCCACCCACCCCCCGTGGCTCAGTTGAGACACGGCAGGTCGTGTATTTCCCCCCTGGGGTCCCCCTTGGACATCTGCTGGTGTCCTGATAGGTTCTGGGGAGATACAATAGGATTACTGATGAGGTCCTGTAAAGTCCTACGGGAGGTGGGTGCGTGCTTGGGGTCCGGTCCTACCATCATCCTTTCTTATATTATCATGCCGTTGCTTTCTGCTCAGTGCTCCCCCTCTCTTGTCGTCTGGATGGAGAATATGTGAGATATGTCGGTTATCAAAGAGAGAGAGAGAGAGAGAGAGAGAGAAAGATTTCAGGGCATGAGAGAGAGTGCGTTTCTGTGTAAGAGAAATATACATAAGCATGATATTTTGTAAGTTTTCCAGAGCATTTTCACAAAAGCGTGTGATACTGAAAGACGTACATCACGTTCGGAGTGGCGTCTTACCTCTTAATTCAGGCTCATGTCTGATTCAGCTGGTCATGCGTAGACCAGACTGACCCATGTCTGACTGACTCACCTGGTTATATGTGGACGAGGCTGACTCATGTCTGAGTCCCTTGGTCGTATGTTGACTGCCCTGGTCACCTGTGGACTAAACCCAGGTCTCCCCTGGTCTTGTGTGGACTAGACCCAGGTCTCCCCTGGTCTTGTTTGGACTAGACCCAGGTCGTCACCTCTGGTCATGTGTGGACTAGGGACGAGAGACTGGCGTCTGACTCATGGGGTTATATATGATCACTATACAGTAATCCCCGTGCGCCACCACGGTATAATTAATCTCTCAATGGTTCAGCTGAACACGGCTCGTTCTCGTAGCTACGACTGCACGCTGCCCACGTCTTGAGCACGAAGGCACAGCCTCTGAGCGCGACGGCACGACCCTTGAGCACCATGGTTCGACCCTTGGGTGTGGTGGCACGAGCTTATAACCTAACCTTGGAAGGTCAGGTCCAAGGACACGCCATCACACCCAAGGATCCTAGTCGTGATTAAGGGTCGTACCATCGTGCTCAAGAGTCGTACCGTCGAGCTCAAGGGTCGTACCGTCGAGTTTAAGGGACGTACCATCGTGCTCAAGAGTCGTACCGTCGAGCTCAAGGGTCGTGCCATCGTGCTCAAGGGTCGTACCGTCCAGCTCAAGGGTCGTACCATCGTGCTCAAGGGTCGCACCATCGTGTTCGACGGTCTTAATGTCGTCCTCAGAGGTCGTACTATCGTGCTCAAGGGTCGTACTTTCGTCCTCAACGGTCGTACTGTCGTGCTCAAGACTTGTGCCGTCCAGCTCAAGGGTCGCATCATCGTGTTCAAAGGGTCGTACATTCGTGTTCAAAGGGTCGTACATTCGTGTTCAAAGGGTCGTACCGTCGTGCTCAAGGGGTTGCAAAACTGTTGTTTTTCATTTTCCCTTTTTTCCCGTGAGCGTGAGACTGTCGGGTTATTTCCCCGTGGATTTTGGGCGACCCTTTCATTCCTGCCCCCCAGGTGTGTCTCTTAATGATTCTCGAAAGCCTTTCTCTCTGTGTCCCTCTTTCTTCCTGTGTGTCTCAGCAGACATTCTTCCACAGTCTCTCTTTTACTTTAACTCAACCTGGCCGGGCGCTGCTTTACTCGAGATGGAGAACATGGTAAGGAAATGTGTGTGTGTGTGTGTGTGTGTAGGGAGGATGTGGGACCAGACTATGTACTAAACACATGGCAAGGGCCTGAGCATCCGGGTTCTAGTGTTATGTGTCCATTATTTGATTTAGTTAACCCAGCCTAACTTAACCTAACCCAGCCTAACCTCCCGTAAACTGTCAGTTGACATAGGAGATTTACCGCAAGTGGCTGCTGACAAGAATACGGTCATAATTCTGAAGGGGGAAAAATGTTTACCGAGTCATAATAACTTTAAAGGCCTGGGGCTGGTGGAGGGAGGGTGGGAGGGAGGACCTGACCTTATGTTTTCCCAATGGGAACAGAACCTCTCCTGATCCATACAGTCTTGGCTCAGGCTAAGTTCATGTTCTTAAGGTTTAGTTACCAAAATCGGGAAAGAAAGTAAACATAAACGAAATTTCGTCTTACCAAATATAAATTGACATCAACTAAGACTAGCCTCAGGGAACGTGACTTACCCTAACCCAGTTTTAGGTAAGTCGTATATATCAGTTTGGCTGAAGGAGGCTAACATGTCTTTTAACCGTCCTGGGGAAATTAATGTATGTCGTCCGCAGGGGTGTCAAGTTTACATTCTCTCCGCTCGATGTAGATGGGGAGGGGGAGGGGGTGTGTCTCCCCTCCGGGGGTAAAGTACGCGTTAGTGGGGGGTGTATGTGTATGCTTGTAGGGCAGACTGTACGCTTTTGGGGTGATTTGTATGTTTGGAGGTGATGGGTATGTATGGGGGTGATATGTGATATGTTTCTCTATGGTATTGAGATAATGGGTATGTATAGGGAGGTTGTAGGGTGTATCTGCGGATGAGAGTGATGTTATGTATTTACGGGGGTGGTGCTTATGTATGGGGGGGGGTTCTTAGGGGGATGACCCTTACTCACCGGAAGTGGTGGGAGGAAGGGTATGGACGCCGTCCTACGGCTGGTGTCCGTGTTCATAGCTAGGGAGGAGGATTCTGGACGTTGGGGGTGAGGTCCTGTGTAACCTGGGGAGACGCGCATGACCCTTAGAGCTATGTGTGTGGCCAAGTATGGTCATGAGGACGCTCGCAACGCGCAAGTTGTATTCTGCATTTTTTATCGAATTTAAAATACATATGTTTTATGTTGCTTTAACGCATCAAGGTGCAACACAGGATGTTCAAATAGGTGTCTGAATAATTTCATAATGGTGAAGACTGACATAAGAATCCTTTAACACAAGTAACATCACAGTGCATTATCGGTCAAGTAGTGAGCCAATAGTAAGAAGGAGAGGTTAAGTGAGGTAGGGTGAGATGATTAGAGGCATGCTTGGCAAGAGTCCTGCGGTGCTTGTTTAGGTACTTAAGGTACCGCGTCTCATGGAGCTTCTGCAGGAGGGAAAGACGAGCCAAGATCTTGAGTTAGTTGGACGGTTACCGTCTGTGCTTCGTTCTGCGGGAGGGAGTAGCCTTAGGTCCCGCAGGCGATATCCCACGTGTGTCGTAGCCGAAGGGAACAGTAGAGATAAGACACTAAAGAGTCCCGCCAGAAAGATGAAGCTTCAGGAGTCGCTTGCTGCTCTGCTACTGACGTTAGAGAAGCCCTAAGGGCTTCTATAGAGTTTGGATCGTCATAGCCCCAGACGTATTTAAGCGCTAGCGATGCACTTGTGGTCTGAGGTAAGTCATGAACTTGACTGGTTGCCTTCCGTGATGCCTGAGTATTTATGAGACGGTCGCGTAACGCACAGCATGAGCGTGTCAGACTCCGCCTAGATCAGATTATGCCGCAGGTGAAAAAGTCAGGGGTCGAAAAGGAGTATAATCTCCCCGAAGAACTTCTCGCTCCAGAGGAGTCCAGCCTTTCCCAACTGCTGATGGTAACGCACCCTTAAAGCTGCAGGAGCCTCGTGAAAGGGGTCCTGGGCCCATATAATCAAAATTAATTAATGTTCCAGTTGGAGGACATATGGTGTACATTGTTTAGTGTATCAAGTTGGAGAACACAAGTATTTTGCTTAGTGTATCAAGTTAGAACACATGCTGTGTGTTGCTTAATGTAGCATCAGCCTGGAAAACATATTTAGTGTGTTGCTTAGCGTCTCAGGTGAGAACACAAACCTCTTGGTTGAACGAATCCGTTTCCTTTATGCCATCTCCAGAGGCAGAAAAGAAACCCGGAAGTAATTTCCTGACGCAATAGTTACGCTTTTCTGTCGGGGTTGTGTGAAAATTGCTTTAGAAAAGAATGTTTTGGATGTTGAGGAAAAGTCTTTACCTGGACGAATCCTGATGAAGTATCCGGCCTTTCTTTATGAAATGGTAAGAACGTTAATTCACATCTTCTCTGTCAGTGCTTCTGGTCTTTAAGATGATTTCTGTAGTCTTCATGAGTATAGATAACTATAGGCAATAGATAGATAGACAGAAAGACAGATAGATAGATAGATAGATAAATAGATAAATAGATAGATAGATAGATAGAGAGAGAGAGAGAGAGAGAGAAGCTATAATTTGTAACGTAGAAAAAGATTAGTGTGAAATGTCATTGTTGTTGACATATGTGAGTCGTGATAGCTCACACATCTTGAGAAAGACGGTGCGATTCCAGACCACGACAGTACGACCCTTGGTTATGACAGCCGGGCCTTTGGCCCTGTTCCTGAAGGGTCAGGTCAAAGGTCAAAACCCTCATTCTTCCACTCTCTAAGCCCTCACTCTCCCACTCTCCCAGCCTTCACTCTACCACGCTTCCAGCTCGCGCTCTACCACTCTCCCGGCCCTCACCTTGCCGCTCTGTCAGCCATAACTCTTCTACTCTTCCAATCCTCACTCTCCCATTCTCCAAGCTCTCACTCCTCCACTCTCTCGGCCTACACTTTGCCATCCTCCCAGCTCTCACCCTGTCAATCTCCCGGGCCCTCACGCTCCCACTCTCACAACTCTCACTCCTAACTGAAGTTCAGCGGCGAAGTTGCAGGATTAACCCCGTAAAAGGGGTCGTGTCATCATAGCCAAGGGTCGTTACAGTCGTGCTCAAAGCTCGTATATATTCATGTTCCAAGGGTCGTACATCATCGTGCCCACGGCTCTTGGATTTATCCTCAAGGGTCGTACATTGGTACTCGGTAATCGCATCGTCGTGCTCGTGGGTCGTTGCCGTCGTGCTCAAGGCCCACCTTCATGCCCAAGGGTCGCACCATCGTGCTCATTAGTCGTGCCGTCGTGTCCGCTGAGGTCGTAAGTCGTACGGTATGCCCCTGGCCTGTCCGGCTCCCGTAATGGATTGCGTCATTACTTGGACCACTTTGGGGCGGGGGGGGGGACACTTTGGGGGCCTCCTTCCTGCACCCTGTCCAACTCGCTGACTTTTGGTCCTTTGAAATGATAATTACTGCTTCCGGCATTCCTGTGTGTGGATGGACTGGGGTGTACGAGCTGGGGGTTAGGGGGATTATGATGGCTGGGGGAGAGAGGCGCGGAGGTGTTGGGAGGATGGTAGGAGTCTGGGGAGTTGCAGGGGACCGGGGGGTGGGGAGAGAGAAGAGCAGGGGTTGTTGTGGGGGCTTACTTTACGATACAGAGGTGGAAGGTTAGTATGACGTTTTGTTTTGGCTCCCCAGGTCCCGGTCCCCAGTTGCTGGCTTACTAGTAACCCCAGGACCCAGACCCCAGCAGCAAACACTGCTTCCCAGGTCCCAGATCCCAACAGCAAACGCTGCTTCCCAGGTCCCAGACCCCAGCAGCTGCCCTACTTTTTTGTGTCTCATACGAGCTTGACAAACATACATTATATATAATGAATTGAAAATATCCATGTAACGAATTAAAGACAAAAATGTAATTCTGGTATGGTAATGAAGGTAAGGAGACGCAGTACGCTGCGTAATGAGTCGTAGTATGTAATGACACGCCAGTCTGCACCAGAAGACAAGCTGGAGTGTGCAGCAGTGTGATTGGTATTGTCTCGCCACAACGAGAGAATCTTTCCATTCTCCATGGAACGGATAATGCACCAGATGCCTTTGTCTTCTTCAATTGTTGTTGCAATTATCGTAGTTAGAGAGAGAGAGAGAGAGAGAGAGAGAGAGAGAGGGAGAGAGAGAGAGAGAGAGATTGTGTTTCTGGCGCTGAAACTTGCCAAGGACGACTAGGCAATATGACCAGGCAGTGTCGACTGACCTGTATGTGTGAGTCACCGCGTGGTGAGTCGGGACCCACTCCGTGTTGCAGGGGTTGTTGGGTATAGGGAGCCCACCATGTGTGGCTGGGACTGTGGGTGTGCGCACCCACCACGTGAGGGTTAGGTCTCTAGGGGGTGGGAGACCCACCAGGTTTGGAGGGACTGTGGAAGTTGGGAACGTACCCCGTGTAGTGGAGATGGGAGGGGAGCAGCTCTCTCATTAGCCATACAACTGTGTAAACACGACCTTTGCGACTCTGACGACCCTTGCTCGCCACAGTGGACCCTTGAGCACGAAGATACGACCTCTGAGCACAACGAAGCAACCCTTGGCTGGCGGCTGTGATGGCCTTTGTAAAGGTCACATCAAAAGCAGCAAGTCTACCATTTCCCGGGGGTCGTCCTGTCTTGTTAAGGGTCGTGTCGGGAGGGTTAATAGAGCAGCGTCCTTTGACCAGCCAGCCAGAGGAGGATCACAGGCTCAGGTAGGGATAACATACCTCGAGTGTATTCCAGTATTGTGCAGCCTGACGCTTGTCAAAGGTTTACCTGGATACTCAAACATCCACGTCACCTGACACTCGTAGGTGTACAGTAACTGTGTTTTTCAAGGTTGCACAGACAGTCCTGTAACCCTGTAAGTGTTCATGATGTGTATCAGGACGGTTTGCGTTCTCGGGTTCTGGAGTCTAATGCAGCCACCACCCCAGAGCTCTTGTGTTCAGGGGTCCTGGTGTTTGGCGCTTGGTGGTGATCGTAGACTATAGACTTCCTTGGATTGCTTTGTTTTTTTTCGTTGAAGCCTAGCATTTGTAAGCATGGACTGAGTACTGTGTTCTTGTATCTAGACGTTCCAGAGAGGACTGATGTTCTTTAAGATTTCGTCTGCTTTTGTTTCGTGTTTTAACTGTTGCTGGAGACGTTCTCATCCACCCTACCCTACAGTGTTCAATGTCCTATTGATGCTGCTGGAGGAGACGGACGCCTCTCATGTTAACACTCTCGTATCCTCAGACATGATGCATGAATAGTGACTATAGATTAGAAGCCCATGCCAGGCCTGCCCACCTGGGTCGCAAGAGCTCTTGAAGAGCCCTTGAGATCTTACGGGGATGGTCGTGGAAAGGATCAGGACCCCCGTCTCCATAACAACGCCTCTTCCTTTCAAATGGCTTTTGCAAGTATCGCCTTACCTCTCTGCTTCTGGAGTGGTTTTGTTAGTGACCGTAGAGGAGGAGCGTCATCCCTCTTTCCTCCCCCCCACTCTGTGGACGTAGTTATTGGACGCGGTGTTGCGTGCTCACTCGTGGACCATCTGGCATCCACTTGGGGAAAAGGATCTGTTCCACTTGGGATTTTCACACCTGTCTCTGCTCTAGGACTGGTAGATCTGTTCGTTCGTCTGGGTCGTGTTCATAGACATGATGAACACGGTACTGTAGTTTTAATCCACGGGAGAATGACAGCACAGCGTTTTGAACATGACACTTTGGCACGAGGGCACGACGCTCAGGTATGGTGGTTTGGCTGTCAAACGGTGTCATACGTTTTTTTTTCCCCTCCCCCACATGACGAAGTCTTACATTCCCCCCCCCCTCCCCCAGATAGCGGAGTCTTGCATCCCCCTCCCCCCAGATGGCGGAGTCTTTCTTTACTCCTCTTCCACATGACGGAGTCTTTCTTCCCTCTCCCCCAGATGACGGAGTCTTTTCTTCCCCCCTCCACCAGATGACTGAATCTTACATCCCCCCATCCCCAGATAACGGAGTCATAAACCTCTAACCTCTTTTCCTTCCTCCCCCCGATAATAGGATCATACAACAAAGGAAGATATTGATGAGATATGTGTTCAGGAAGTTAGAGGTTATTGCATTGGCTTCCCTTTGTATCCCAGGAAAGTACTACGGTCCTGACCTGGGAGTGTTGAGCTGTTGTCTGTAACCCTCCGTGTAAGTAGATTGTAGACAGCAGCCGCCCAGGGAAGCACTACCCTCCTGACTTAGTACTGAAGTGATGGCCGGAACCACAAGTTCCATTGACCCATGAAGAATGGACGATAATCAGATGAGTGAGATAATGAAACTTCAGTATGAATCAGGGTTCGATGAGTCAAATACCACCTTTAAGACTAATGACCTAAACGACTTCCTCCTACACAGTGGTCCCCTCTATTGTTGCACATAACAGATCTTGTCCCCAAAAGCGGCTGGACTTCAAGAGGACCATTGAGACCAATACCCATGAATTCTGCTCCAAGACCACCCTCCTGGAACTCTCTCTCTTCTCAAAGAAATGCAAAGCGCCACGAGCACAGGCACGAATCTCTCTCTCTGGAAAGATAAGAGCCTGGAGTCTGGTATATATTTCCAGCATGCATGAAACTGACCCACATCAAGACTTCAGCAAAAAGTAAAGCAGAGAAGTTTCAAAAACACTACCGACTAATAGCACTGAAATCGCACATCATTATAAATTTTGAGAGTGCCCTGAGATTTACGCAAGGACTTCTTGATATCGAATCATATGTATAACTCAGGAAAACATAGACTCATTGAAAACGCAAAGATTCGCTCAGTTGCTTCATCACTGCGATTATAGAAGCACTGGAGAAAAATTGTAAAACCCTTTACTTAATGTGACCACGGTCTCCAAGCTCATAAGATCTGTAAGATGGGAATGACAGGAAAAATTGGAAAATGGATATACAATTTGTTGTTTAATCAGTCACAACACATTGCAAATCAGACTGTTTCTAATGCATTTAAAGTAAATAGTTCCAATACCCGAAAGAGCTTTACATACTCTCCTACTGTGTATCATTCTCGTATCTGAAATTGATGCAAATACGAGCCACAATTTCACTTTATCTTTTGCAAGTGATCATGGAATGGAGATATCTCGATTAGAAGACGCACAGATATTACCAGTGGGCGTTAGCCAAGTCTCCCTGTGGGCCAGTGAAGATAGCATGCATATTCGTGGGGAAAAGCCCAAACTGCTCCCTTATGGGGGAAGTAAAGAAGTAAGAAGCAGTGCAGAATACCGGAAAGAGACGGACACAATCGTACTAAAGGAAGAACAAGGTGAAACACCGCAAAATGATACTGTCTGACGATCGTACCTTCAGCAGATGGAAGAGAACAACAGTTGCCCCTTGCAAAATGATAGCGGAACGGATTATTCCCCGACCAGTGACTCCTGTACGCTAAAATTACCTTTCAGGGTGGGAGAAGATGCAGAGTGAGAAAGATTTGTCACAGCCCGCACATGAAAATGTTAAGATTTACACTCTAAGAAAATCCTGGACGGCATTGGTCCCCAAATTACACTCGAAATTAATTCCATATTAGCAGGACATGCTTGGAAGAGTCTGCCAGATATTACCAGTGGTATTAAAAGGTGCATTAAATCAAATACGTGGTAACGCTGTAAACACCTCCCGATCCAGGGCCCTACACTGTTAAACCACATTGCCAGCAACACTGCGGACTGTACACTGGGAAGACTTAAAAAGTCTGTAGATAAGCATTTGCAAAGCGTACCAAACCAACCGTCAGGAGGTTGTTACGTAACAAAACTTGCAAGCCGGCCGTGACTTGCGACTGCTTGACCGACCAGAGGAACAACACAGCAGCTTAGCCTCGGGTCAAGCTGTGCTATTGGAAGACCTTCGAAATCGACTCAAAGCACATATAAGGCACCGTGTGCAGGTTTGTGGACATCAGCTGGCCAGGGAAGCGCTGCCGTCGTGATTTAGGAGTGCTGAAGTGATGTCCGGGAACCATCGTACACCCACGGTGTCAGGATTGCTGGATTTACTTTCTGTTTCATTAATGCAAAGTTAACATAGTAGACGAAACATCATGTCCTTATATGCACACTGTACTTATTTTCTTTTATATCTCGTCTCTTCATGATTACGTGCTTTTTTTCATTTTTTTATTTTCCGCTTTCAATCCCTGGCCTTGATGAGGACTTTCATCCGTGACCAGAGGCTGCCACAGAAAATACAGACGACGTGTTCGCTCGGTATTAGTGGTTGACGCTTCAAACAGTAGAGTGTGTTGGAAGGACTCGCTGAAGACCTCACACTTTTCAGCCGCATAAGATTAAAATTTAATGCTTCCAAAACAAAATTATTTGCAGTGAACCCAAATATGAAATGATTTACATGTTTTCAATACTTTAGGTACTTCACACAGTGTATTTCATCTTAGTAAAAGTACGTATTTCGCGTGTGTTACATAAGGGAAAACTCTTCAATATATACATACACAAACTCAGAGGGTTAAGATAGCGCCTGCAACTTGAGGAGTAAAGAATTTTTTAAACGGAATGTATTGCGCTTGTGTTTTTATATACCCGTACTAGTCAGGAGGATAACTCTCATGCTGTTGTAATGTGTAACAGAGCAAGGCCATGTTCCTATATTTCTTTATTAAAGTTCTTTCTGTTTTAAGATGATCAGTAAAGAATGATTATTAAGAAATTTCATTTAGTAGAGTACGATAGTTAATGTGTTAAGGTGTACGGCTTGTATAGAATGTTTATAAATGCATTTTGTTGTTTGTATAGAATGTTTATAAATGCATTTTGTTGTTTCTCATATCGTTTCTCATGTTTCCCTTTTATTTACTTGCAGGTGAGTGTGTGGCACTGAGAGGCTGGGTGTGGTGTCGAGAGCCAGGTGAGTGTAGCTCTTATGAGCTCGGGTGGGTTCCATGCGGTTTGGCTGCCGAACAGCAACTTGGGGACGAGAGATCTCAAGTGCCAGAGGTGACGGTGGCGAGGATGCTGAAGCAACTTCATCTCGAACTGTCAGAGGAGGTCTAGGTGACGGTTGGAAAAAACTGAGAGGACATGCCAGTTGAGTGCTTCCTTATTGTTGATATAGGAGGGACCGAGGATGGTCTGTCCCCTTTTCTGTGCCTTCTGTAGTAGTCACTGTTATGTTTACATGAGTTTACACGAGAAAGACAGACAACAGGAGGCCTGATTGGCCCATGACTGGGTTGTCTGTTAAAGATAAGAAAAAGAAAGTTTAACATGACAAGAAAATGTAATGTTGCGGGTGAGCTGTTATGTTTACATGAGTGTACACGAGAAAGACAGACAACAGGAGGCCTGATTGGCCCACGACTGGGTTGTCTGTTAAAGAAAAGAAAAAGAAAGTTTAACTTGACAAGAAAATGTAATGTTGTGGGTGAGATGGAGGACCAGGCGAGGGGAGGCATATGTAGTTTGGGAAGAATGAAAACTGAGTAGACGTGATGATCCTAAGTTCAGTTGCAGGGGTTTTTGCGTAATTATCTTTTTGTGCGGTACGAGAAGAGAGTTCTTCAGTCGTGGGGCCCCATGTTTTAACATTTTCTGATTTAGTAAAACTCTTTAAACTTCTGTATGCTACTCTTACTCACATATTCCTCGCTTATTATTCTTCCGTTCATCGTGTATTCTTATACTATGAAAGTACTTCTTTAAATCTTATCTAACAAGTTTCCTGGTTAATTTCGTGTTATGGCCTCTGGTTCTTCTCTCTTTGAGTCTTTCAAGTAACTGCTCATAACTGACGTTATCAAACTGGTTGAAAAACGTAAGGCTCTGATCAAGCCACCCCTAACTCTTCTCATTTACATTGTGGACAAATATTTGGTCTCTAAATTCTCAATGTAATTCAGCTTTCTCACTTCTCCTACCATCTCCGTTGCCGTCCTCTGGACCCTCTGTTACTTAGTTGTATTTTTCTTTGAGAGCAGTAACCAAACTTGAAAAACATATTCGAGTTTTAGCCTGAGATGGGATGTGAACGGTTTATTGAATATTTCCCTATTCATATAGTTGAATGTCATTCTAATATCTCCCAGCAGACAGTTTGACTCTTATTATTATCCTACGGTGGAGATCTTGTGACAGGTTTTGGTACATTGTCGACTTTCAGTTCCCTCTCACACACAGATTCCTGCACCTTATTTCCTGTTAGATGATAATCACACCCAGTCTTTCTCTGACTGTCTCCCACCCTCTTCCTTTTCATCAACTTGGGTTAACTTTTATAAACCTTATATCAGACCAACTTTGGTGTTTTTCACGGTCCTCTTGTAAGTTGATGAAATCCTCGTCACTGTTTACTTCCCTCATGATCTCAGAAACATCAGCATACTTTTTCAGGTTCGAGTCCAATCCTTCTGGCAAATTTTTTACATAGATCAAGAAGCGCAGTGGCCGTAGGGCTGAATCCTACAGTACACCACTGGTGACCCCACCCCATTTTAAGAAGACTCCCTTGACCTGTGTCTTTCCATTGAAATGATTATATTTCTGTCAAAGGAATCTTCCCTTTATTCCTGCATTATGATCCAACTCTTTTTACCCACTTTCTTTGTGGCAACGTGTCAGATGCTTTCAGACAATCCAGCTAGTGAAACACACAATTCATCCAGTCTTCTTTTTTGTCTCAAGTTGAGCTCACTCTCTCGTAGAAGTCGAAGAGGTTCGTTACACCTGACCTCCTTTCTCCGAATCTGTGTTGTCTCTTGCTTACTTAGTTTCTCCTTTGCAATTAGTCATTCATTTGCTTTCTCATTATCTTCTCCGGCGTTTTACAGACCACACTCATTAAAGAGACCGAGCAACTTCTTAGTCTCACGGTTTCAGAGTAGGTATGACATTTACCCTTTTCTTCTCCATTAAACTTTTACCCTCTTCCAGCGATGTCTGGTTTATGAAGCGTATCTGCACACTTCCTCAGCACACATCGAGGAATGTCATCAGGAGCACGAGATTTATATGGGTCAAGGACCTTTGGAAACTCTGATTTTGTCTTTTCGAGGAATTTCTATTTTCTCCAAGACCTCTTACCCATTCCCTCTCACGTGTTGGTGGTGTCGTGTCCTCTATAAACTCTTTTGAACGTGTCATTCAATTCCTGGCATATCCTTAACATCATCCTCTGCAACGCTTCTCTCTGAATATCTTAACCTTGCCAGGATGCTCTTAAACCGACAGTTTATTCCTGATGAATTAATGAATACTTTTGGATCAACTCTCTTCTTGTTTACAATATTCTTCCGAAAGTTATGCCGTTCCTCCCTTCATATCCTGCTGTGCTCGTTGTTCGCTCTCTTATACTTTTCAAGTGCTGGCTGGCTGTAGTGTCGCCTATATCTTCTCCACAGTAAATCCTTAAGCCCCCTTTCGTTTTATTGATACACTGAACCAATTGTCACTCTTGTGTTAACTTACCCTCTTTATCTGAATGGAAAGCCACCTATATTCCTACCCCATCATCGTAATATTCAATAGACCCCCTCCACAACAAAGACATATATCATTTCAACTGAACTTTATGTTCCCAATTTATGTTCACATATGAATAATTTACTCTTGTGTAGTTTTCATGATTAGATCTTCTCTCAGAGTCTGGTTTCATCTCTGTTTTATTTTAAACCATTTCTATTTTATGTGTGGAGATAAAGATCTAGTACAGATGATGCATCTGTCCCTCTGATCCCAGTATGCTTAGAAACAGGCTTAGTACAGACATCTTTCCTGTGTACTCTCTTAAGACATTGTGTCTTCACGATTATCTGTTCCCACGAGACTCTAAAGTCTCCCAATTTAAGAACTTTGCTATCTCTGTGGAGCTCGTATTTCTCAGCTTCGTATAGCTGTACAATCCTAATTGCGCTCGCGCGCTTGTGTGTGTATGTATGTGTGTGTGTGTGTGTGTGTGTGTGTATTCTGTATCATTCCTCCCGTCCCTTCCATATTGTTATGTTTATCCGTTCGTTCATCCTTCAAGATTATTACAACGTTAGTGTTGTTAGTGTTATTATTAGTCACGTATCCCAATATTCTCCGAAAGAACGACCTGTTGATAAAGCCTAAAGGAAAAGTTGTGATGGTGAGACAGAACAGCAAATAATGCTAAGAACGAATGACTTTACCAACGCTAATCACCAAGTATTAAGTAAAACTGATTGGAACAATATTATCCTGAATGTATAAGTTAATGTTCCCCCTCCAGTCTGCTCATGTGATCAAACCTCCCCACGGTAAGCGACCATTAGAGTCATGGTGTTTAAGGTGTATTATGACACGTAAATGTGTCTCACACAAACCGTTCATGTGTTTTACACATAGCGTAAATGTGTGTCGTACATGACGTTAATGTGTCTTAAACATGGCGTAAGTGTGTCTCAGGCCTGAAGGGAATGTGTCTCATACTTCAGCACTCGGTGATAAACGACACTGCACTGCACATTGAACGTAAAAAGACCGATTTCATCAGAGAACTGTGCGAATTTTTATGTATTTTTTACCGGTAAATTATCAACCTTGGTACACACAATAACCGGCCACATGATTATTTGATAATCACCCTTCATTATCCACTAAAGGTGGGTCATTATCTCTCGCCATGTGATGCGGGAGGATAGTTTTTTGGACGGTACACACACGCACACACACACACACACACACACACACACACACACACACACACACACACCATGTTCATGGGTGGACTGGTTACCAAGGGATCAGATGGCCGCTTTAGTTTTACCGTCGAAGGGGAGACGAAGAGGGTGTGTGTTCACAGACGAAGTGGGTGTGGTCATCACTCCTCCACACCCCAGGGGAGGAGGATATTCCCCCAGGGGTCGG
Source organism: Panulirus argus (assembly GCA_038088735.1). Classification (NCBI taxonomy): domain Eukaryota; kingdom Metazoa; phylum Arthropoda; class Malacostraca; order Decapoda; family Palinuridae; genus Panulirus; species Panulirus argus. Next base: position 1,611 of record JAYMFT010416188.1, on the reverse strand, counting down.
AACGGGGGAAAGTCAACGTAAGTCTCGTAAGTGTTTACTGATGGGGAGGGACGTCACTTAAGCAGGGTTGCTAAAAATACGCAGGATAAAATGGCGAGGGGCGTATGGACGTGTGTTTGAGGTCTAGTGTTCAAGGCAGGGAGGGAGGAGGACTCTCGGGATGAGGCGTTTCTAGAGCAGTAGTGACCGAGAGACCTTGGTTCGATGGCTGGGTCCAGCGGCTGACCCGGGTCAGGGTGGATAGTGGGAAAGCAAGAGACCACTCCCCACAGACCTGGCTGGCATCACACGCACTGGAACGAGTGGTCAAAGTTTTGTGCAGTTTTAAGGAGAAAAATTGCTGTTCATGAAGTGAGCTTAGTTGCAGAGAGGAAGTTTTCATCGTATGAATTATTTATGTCTGTCTGTCTGTCTGTCTGTCTCCCTCTCTCTCTCTCTCTCTCTCTCTCTCTCTCTCTCTTGTTGATTAGCTGCCTATATATTAGATTGCTTTGATTAGTGGAATAATCCCAAATTCTCGGAATATGCCTCTCGTTGGTAAGCTGCCTCTGTATATTCAGATTGCTTTGATTAAAATGTCCCAAATTCTCAGAAAATGTCACAGAAAATATGTTTTCATTATTCTAGGACTATAATGTTATCCAAATGGACACGACGCCCACTTGCAGTAAAAGATATATGATGGTGGGTGTCCACGTGGAGCCAAGGGATCAGTATGCCGCCTGAAAACCCCTCTGTACAAGAACTTATGGACCCCGGTGGCGTAACAATCGGTCCACTGTACACCTAGCTGTTCATCATCCCTTGAGGGTTAGTCGATGTAATGGATACCAGGCTTGGGCTAGGATATATATATATATATATATATATATATATATATATATATATATATATATATATATATTAAATTTATTTATTTATTTATTTATTTATTTATTTATTTATTTATATTTATTCATTATTATACTTGATCGCTGTTTCCTGCGTTAGTAAGGTAGCGTCAGGAAACAGACGGAGAAAGATCCATTCACTCACATACGCACATATATATACATACATGCACATATATGCACAGTGCATACATATACATACCAACATATACATATATTCATACATATACATACACATGCATATACACATGTACATATTCATACTTGCTCACCTCCATCCATTCCTGAAGCCACCCCATCCCACAGGAAATAGCATCGCCACCCCCTGCTTCAGCGAGGTAGCACCAGGAAACAGATGAAAAGGCCACATTCGCTCACACTCAGTCTCTAGCTATCATGTGTAAAGCAAAGAAACCACAGCTCCCTATACACATCCAGGCCCCACAGAACTTTCTAAGGTTTACCCCATACGTTTCACATGCCCTGGTTCAGTCCATTACCAGCACATTGACCCCGATATACCATATCGTTCCATTTCACTCTATTCCATGCACGCCTTTCACCTTCCTGCATGTTCAAGCCCCGACCGCTCAAAATCCCTTTCACTCCATCCTTCCACTTCCAGTTTGGTCTCCCACTTCTTATTCCCTCCACCTCTGAAACATATATCTTCTTTGTCAACCTTTCCTCACTCATTTGTTCCATATGTCCAAACCATTTC
>JAYMFT010416177.1:0-17916 GCA_038088735.1 Panulirus argus | reverse complement strand
ATATATATATATATATATATATATATATATATATATATATATATATATATATATATATATATATATATTATAATAAAGCCTTAATTCAGAACCCTTTCCCCTGATCATACACGCCTGACAGTTCGGTGGGTCAGGTCTGTGTGGTGTCAGAGTACGAGAAGGTTCAAGTCTCACCCTTCGTCTCTCCACTGTCCCTAAGACACAAAAGCAAGCTGCAGACTTCCATATTTGTTACAAGCCCCTATAGAACCTACTCCCCCCCTCCCCCCACTTTTGTTAATGACGTCACCCAACCTAAAGTGCTCTCAGAGCAACACCAGAGGGCCCACACCTGACACCAGCAGTCAAAGGTTTTCTCAAGAAGCTGGTGGAGCGGCAACTGCCTCCTCCCCAACACAACTTCCCCCAACAGTAGCTGGAGTCTCATTCCACTACAGAACCCGACTAAGAGGAGAAAATATTCAATATATAAACGTACCTAAGACCGCAGGTGCAGTAGCCTAGTGAGAGCTTTAAAGGGCTTCGCTTCCACACCATCGATTGACGGCAGCCCACACCTCCCGGCCTCTGCCTGCCTTCGCTTCTCTTTGTTTCATTTCCCGACCACGAGCACACGACCACCATCACCCGTGTGTCACCGCTAGTTTCCTCGGCCTCTCCCTCCTTACAACACACACACACACACACACACACTCGTCTCCAGGCAAGGAGAGAACTAGTGGAGGAGGTAACTAGGAGCAAGCAGAGAGGTCCCCGTGCCTGGCCTTGTGCGGACCTTAAAGTTGGCCGCGCTAAGACCGGGGAGTTCAGGGCGCGGGGTCACGGGGGACGTGGGTCCACCCTGACGAAGCAGCCAGGACGCCGCCGCCGCTACCGCGCCTCCCTCACTCTCCATCGCCGCTTGCTACAGCACCGGGTGATCCCAGGCCCTGGAGTGGGCGCAAAAGGAACCACCTGTAACAACGGATTCCACGACACACGAGGGAGGGCCCGGGCACCTTCCCTAACCCTCACTCGTCAGACAGAGGTGAGCTCCCACCGTCATGTCTCCTTAAAAATTGGACGCTATCCAGTCCCTCACCACGACCTTCCATGACACCCAAACTGTTCTCCAGTACCAGTCTTCCTGACCTGGACAGATACTCTACCTCCCTCTCTATCTTCCAGTTGGTTTATCAAGAATGCTGAACATGGAGAACATGGGTTATCAAGATATGTTATACATGGATAACATGGTTTATCATGATATGCTGTATAAGGTGATAACGTGAACTCCAATCATGAGTTCTGGATCCGTGTATGTGTGTGTGTGTGAGTGTGTATAGTAAAATGTTACCTAATAATACGGCAGCCCGGGTAACTGGATACCATCTAACATCTATTACTCTGCAGTCACTATATGCCGTTACAGCAGCGTTTCCACTGCAGGTGGAAAAACCTTTTTCCCACGCGACTTGGCTCGCTTGTTGGAGACTGAGGTGGTGACTCATCACTAACTCCTGGGGTTCAAGGTATTCCAGAAATGGTCTTTCCCTTGACTCATTAGGAAATCGGACGATCAGAGCGATCGCTAATGAGGGAGAGAAAAAAATTAGGCAGTCTAATGAAAGTTTGCTTTAAAGAATCTGGCATAACACTGACTCAGAGCACCTAGTCAGAGTCATTGTACAGGTCAGCAGCAGAGGTGGTCGTGTGTCGCAGCGACAGTAACGATAAAAGAAATCAGTGACTTCCATTCACACTGCTGGAACCCAGCCAGTCTCTGCTCTGATCCCGGTACGGAGAAATCACAAACTTAGATGGCTCAAACTCCAGCCATTTCTACCTCCATGTCAAACACTGTGGTCTTTCTTATGAGGAATCAGTGCAAGATTCAGATGATCTGGTGCATTTATCTTGCAGACAGCACACATCTGGTTATCAATATATTCAGTGCAATTAACTAATGGAGAAACATCTGGAGTCTTCGCCTCCTGTACGAGGAGTTGCCTTGCCGGGATAATCTTTCCAGACGGAACTGTTCGCATTAAATCTATCAACAAAGACAGAAATGCAGGATCTACTACTATCCTTTAATTGAGAACACCCTAGAAGACCTATGGATGACTTCTGACGAAATGAACGATAATCGGGTATCTTCATTCGGCGCGAAAGTAAGTGAAATTTTTTTGAGCATTCTGAAGTCGACTACCCTTAGCTGAAGCATTCGGAACAGGGAGGCAGTTCATGGCATCACCCACACTTTCCTTCCCACAACTGGAACTATATGGAAATGTCAAGTATGGAAAGTGGTTCACGTGGCTACAGAACAATCGTTTGCCATGGAAGAAAGTCATGATTTCCTTGCATCTTTAGAATAAGGGACACTTCCAGCTGGTAACTGGAAATGTCAGTTATCATGTACTCAGGTTAATGTCAGTTACCATGAACTCAATTTAATGTTAGTTACCATGTACGCAAGAGATGAAAAGCTGTTGAATTAAGATTCTGAGGAATGAGGAGAAACTTTAAACTCATTCGAAATATATTCCATCCAGATAGAGCGAATACTGAGCACAGGGTCATGACAAACATGACGCCAGTAAGAGGATGACAGAGCGAGGAGTCACCCAGCCAGCGCAGCGCACATCCATATGTTATTCCAGTCTTCAGCCACGAACCCGAGACCCGGCCAAGGCCATGTCTCGAGCGATGAAAGAAAAAGGCACATAGGAGATTGGAAAATTAGTAATATAATAACAAACGAGAGGAAATGTTACGAGATAAAACTTGGAGAGTTCCATTATGGTGTGCGTAAGTTCAATATATAAAGTATTGCCCACTAGCTTGGTATTTACGAAAAAGAAAAGCACCCAACAATCCTACCGTGAAGCATCGACGACAATTCCGGGCATCACTTGAACACAGCCTGGTCAGGAAGGCAGTGCTTCCCTGGCCGGCTGCTGTCTGCAGCCTACTGACACGACTGGTCACTAACAAATGCAGATGATATAATTTCTTGTGTGAAACTAACATTATGATAGTCTCTACAGAGGTATGGAGTCATGACAGCATCTACAGTGGTATAAAGGAAACTATCTTGAAACTTCTCTGCGACTTGACTGCTAACACTGGGTGAGCAGAATGGTGGTGCGGATGGCCAGGAATATGCTGTGGATGGCCATAATGATGGCGTGGATGGCCTGAATAAAATGGTGTGGGATGTCAGTGATGGTGCACGTGTCCACAAAGATGGTGTGGTGCGTTACGAATTGTTATAAGAGCTTTATGGCACGTTCAACGTTATTACTCGTCACAAGAGTCGCAGGGCACGTTCAACGTTACACTCGTTAAAAGAACCCCAGGGGATGTTCAGTGTTACAACTCGTTACAAAAGCCCTAAGGCACTTTCAACGTGTTACCCTCGCCAGGGAATGAAAATTCTTCCATTAATCTGCAGGTGAACATACTGCTTAGGATCATGGACTGTACCAGAACCTACCTACCAAACCTGCAGGAGGGGAACATCCTACTGCAGGATCACGAAATGTACCCTGTCTGCAGGATACTGACCTGAGCCAAAGCCAAACGTTGCCAAGCTTCACACATTGATTCCTGGCACATGGTCACGGATACCGGTGCGGTTTCTCTTCGACGCAGTTTTCGTCCACTGTTCATCACAATGACCAGAACAAACGCGGTTCTCCTGATTTTTAACACAGGACGACGTTCAAGATGAATGACGAACTTATCGAATGCCCAGAGAGAGTTCGGAGCTGTTCACTTCCTTATCTGTGTGCGGCTCCACCACAGCGTTCTCCCCACTGGGTGTGCGACGCCACACGCATTGTCCGGTCCATGGCAGGCTACAAGGAACCCTCCTGTCTGCTATGGTAACCACACTCACTGTCTGAAGTTGGGAGCAGCGTCCCGACTTGGCAGTGGGCCAGCACTGCTCGCCGTCTGCAGCAGCTCCCAGGACGTGGCCCTCTGCTGCTGCTGTTTATGTTACCTCCCTCCAACATCTACGTCTCTACGAAATTCGTTTATGTTCATCTTCATAAAACCAATCAGAGAGTACGTCAGCAACTGAACGAGTCTGACTCACTACCCGCCATCACAAAGCTGTCTGGAAGGTGGCAGCTGAGAGCGGTGGTGTGGTGCAGCGTTGTGTGGAGGTGAAACGGTGATGTGTCGTGCAGTGTGGTGTGATGTGGTTGAGGAGAGGTGGTATGTGGTGTGAAGTGGTGGTGGAGCGGTGGTGTGTAGTGTAGTGTGCTGTAGTGATCGGCCGCTGGTTGTGGTCTACCCGGGCTCACTGTAAGGGATAGGTATTCGGCGCAAGTGTTCTCGCCCCAGCCCGACTCTACACACTGCCATACTCTTTAATCACAGACACTTAACCCAACCTTGGCGGAATACACACAAACAGAGGATGTAAGCAAAAGAAAGCAAGCACGCAAACAAGTATACAAGCACAAGCACGCCCAGAACCCATGTGCCATTCTCTAAACGAGGGAAAGCTACGTGCGGAGTCCCCCAGGGATCAGCCCTGACACTAATGGTATTTTCGAGACATGAATAATATGCCAGATGGGCGTCCTTCTCTTCCGCATACATCTGCAGATGATGTCAAACTACTAAGAGAAGTAAAGAATGTCTAAAGGAGTAGAAACTCGAGACAAGATCTTGGTTCACTACAACAGTGATTAACATATGTTTAATAAAATTCAAAGAAAGGAAGCGTAATAACGACGGGAACGATTTAGACAAGGTTAGACTGAATATTTCACAAGAATAAGCAACAGATGCAGGAATCATAATGAGAAACAGAACAAGAAATGAATATCATATCAATCTTATCCACAGAAAAATATCACAGCAACAAAACTGTCTTTGAGCCCATGGAGAGATGTTTAAAAAAAAATCTGCTTCGTGCAAGGAGGATTGCTGATGCCCGGCTTGGCCTGCGTACGCGAAGGTCATCATATACCTGCTGGAAAAGGTCAGACGTCACGAGTCATGAATAGTGCCATACTGACGAAGGATGAACTAACTGCAGAGAGAGACAAGACGACCCACCACTACCTACACCAGCGAATATGACATCGCCAAGTTTGTGTATGTACCATAACATCACCACAGGCCTGTGGACGTACACTCAGAGAAATTACATATCGATTATCTTTGACCTTACAAATGGAGAGAATTATCGGTAACCGTACATCATCGATCCCACGGTAACTACCAATACATCTAACGATCAGTATGTGAGCGTTTTAGGCTCACCAGAAGAGCAAGTGCCATAACAGTGTGCGTAGGAATCAACCCCGTTTTCTATTCCCCCTACCCCAAGCTCCGTAGGATGAAGTGGGAGGCATAGCAACATCCCCAGGGATACGTCTTACACAACATACACATCCACATAAGAACCCAGTACACTCACAGTCACATACGGGGCAACCAGTGCCAATAACGGCACACCCAAGAACACATAACTAATCAATGCCAGAGAACGGGCTTTCATTGACAAGAGAGTCCTGGGACTAATTCACACACAACATACCCTTGGGAGGCCTCCAAGGTAGGACAATCTTTCGCCATACCAACTCAACCAGGCAGCAGGTGTGCTATCTTTCATTTCCTCAGAGAGATTGCCCATGGAGCTCCTCAGGTATCATTATCTATCCCCTTGCCCTATGTATCTGACAAATATGTTCAGTTCAAAATCAGTCCATTTGACGATGACCCAGACTGTCTCCGACTCTGCCTCTACTCCTGACCACTATATTAATCATATCATAACACAGTCAGACTCAAAGCGTTCCTGATTTGTCACAAATGGGTCGCTTCTGTTTACTTTTTCTCAAGCGCCCATGACAGTAACAGTCGTAGAAAGTCAAAAGTTCCGCACCCGACTAGGCTTCCTCGAATGGACGCTGAGAAAAACAAGTTACCAAAGGCTTTTTCAATTATTCATTCATCCACGGGCATTACTCATTTCATTCCTTCATTCACTCTTACTAGTGACAAACGGACGTTCGGAACATTCATGTGCGATCATCACTTTCCGCTGGGAAAAGGGTTAAACACCTACACTCTTCTGCAAAGTGGCAACAACTGTGTGTGTGTGTGTGTAGCTTGTTGGACGGTTAAGTTAAATTATGTAAGACCGCCCAGTATAGCCTTCTGGTTCTCTCAGTTTCCAGTTAACTAAGCTAAATTTTTCAGCACCTCTGTACCTCTGAGACTCCATATCAATTTATTAGGGTCAGTAGGTAGATAAACTACAAGGAATAACGTACACAAGGGGATCAGTATTGAAGGATATCTTTATAACAGTTACTTACTTTGCCACGCCATCTGTCTTCTTCCCACAGAGCACATTTATGGCCGGAACATACTCTAATGTGAATATAAAATTCTTCATATAAAAAAAGGCAAAACGCTGCGTCAAGATCTAACCCCAGAATGATTGGTCAGTCTTAAAAACCGAAACGAAAGACAGATGCTAACAAATCATTTTGATCATGATCATCGTAGAATTTAGGAAAATTTCAGTGTCTCATTTTTGGATTACGTTAGGTAGGTCGGATTAGAGTTCACATTTCATGAACTACATATTTCCCCCGTGTTTCACAGCCCTCCACACTCTTGAGTGTACATAAAGAAAAATCTTACCTAACTTCATCTTGACTAGCATAGCGTAACCCTAGTAAGAAGACGGCAAACGTTTCCTTTGATTCCACCATAATTGCTTCTGTATTACCAGCTTTCCTTCAGTGTAATATGAGTGAATTGGCTACAGACAAGAAAATCCCGCCAGGCGGTTGCGCCATAACTGTATGCAAAGTCCCTTCATTGTCTAAACCTCAGAACAGCATGGCTGTTCATCAGATGCAATGGCTGTGGGTGAAAAAGCAATTTCCCTAATCTTAAGATAAATTTCTGTTTTCAACCGATCGCTTTCTTCACGCTCGTTCCTCAACCTCACTTCGACAGGAAGGTATTCCTCGTTTATGGCAGACTGCAATGGCCTATCTGTATTGTTTGGGGAGGGAGTTTACACTTGTGGGTCCCCATCTCTTGAACATTCTGTACTACTATACAAATTTTCAAATTCAGTATGCTGTCTGATTGCTCGAATAAGTCATACCGTCTTACTAAAACTGTAAAACCCTAGATACTTAATGACAACACAATGTGCTCTGGGATATCAGTTCCCCATAAATTTCCTACAATGAGAAGTAGCGACACATTTTGTTAGAGAGTAAGATTGACTAATATGGCTACAAGCCACCAGTTTGGTGATGTAACATGACGGGAAAACATACAAAAACAGAACAATCCTCTTGTCAAACTACACAGAGCGAAGCCATAAATCCAGATTTCTATTTTTTGTGCAGATGACTGACTAGCTTCACATGATGTGCAGTTTACCAGCATTCATTTCATGTGCAGATGATTAACATTTACTTACTGTGCAAATGATTAGCATTCACATCATTTCTGTCTCTCTTGACCGTATAGCAAATGACTTTATTATCTCTCCTTCCCGTCCGCGGGTCAACCACTCCTGTTCTGAGGTCATTCAAGCATAGGACTTGGCTGGCATGCCGAACCCAGGAGGTCTCCTTCCACCGAATTTCATTCACCTTTCATCTCCTTTCAAAATCACCAGAATAATTCGATTCGTAATGTGAAGAACTCTTTTACCAAAAGGAAATGTGAACGATATCTCCTTGCTTTCTACCTGAAAGTTTTCCTGGTTTTTGACGAAAAGTACATTATCTGTAGCAACTTTTGTTTTACTATCTTTCCTTCTATTTTACATTCCGGTGACACTTTAAGTGTCTCTCCTACTGACAGAACAACTCTGTTGGTGCTATCTGCTCCTTCAGCTTCAACGATCTTTTCTTCCATCCCCTGACGCACCTCTTACAAATCCTATGCCTGATTTTTTTATATTGTCTTTTCGTGCGGTCCAAAAAGAACTTCGGACACAAGCAAGGCATACGGACCAGATGACATAGTCGTGTTCTGAAGGTGTGTGTGATTCTGAACTTGCGCCAGTGTGTGATTCTGAACTTGCGCCAGTGTGTGATTCTGAACTTGCGCCAGTATTTACTCTTATCTCTTGCTTTTACCTAAAAACTTTTTCCTTAGCAACACGTATCGTTACAGCCCATCCTAAAGAAGGGTGGCCGTTCTAACCCTCTGACTATCATTCTCTTGCTGTGACTTGTACTGATCTCCAAAGTCTTTAATTCTGTGCTCACCTTCCATTTCCTTGTATATATTGGTTCTTAGTGTTCTTTCTGACCATCTATGGTTTTCGTAAGGCAAGGTTCATCGTTGCCATCATTTACAGTTGCTAAAATCTGCTTTATCTTACCTTGTTTGCTCTGGGTCTCTTCTCGTGACAACTACTCACAATCAATCAGACTTGGAAATGGTTTCCTGATTGAGCAGACGCAACCTAGCAGAGATTAATGCCTCTACTTTCATTGCCATCACATTCCTCTTCCTAATACTTTCCTTTCACCTCTGGTGGCTATATAATTCCACCAACTGACACAATAAAAACACAGTATCACTGCATCATGTAATCTATCTTCGAAACTAAACAGCTAGCTACTGCTAATTCACAGGAACTGGGAATCTTTATTTACGTGCCGAAGATGCTTCTCTGATCGTTTACTTCAACAATCCTAAGGAATGACTCCTCCATGTATGGAGTACACCTGTCATTAGTTCAATCGATTTCAGCTGGACAAATTTACTCGACAACATCAAGTTTAAAAGCACGTAACAACTAACCAGCCCTCTTTGTATGACCCAAAACCTGACCCACTTTAACTATGCTGCTCTGTTGGCTTCTCTTTCCCTCTTATATATATATATAAGTATTGAAAAAAGCTTCAGTCACGGACAAAAGTCCACATCAAGGCCAGGCCTTAATTGAAATATAAAGAGGGTATTGAAAGGAAAAAAACATGAGACAAGGAAAAGTATTTACTAATTTTGGAGGAAGTGAAAAACTTGTCTTTTAAGCTGCGCCAAGTCTTGGTTATTTGGAAAGACATGAGAACGCAGAGTTTATGAAAATATTATTCAGTTTCTGGAAGGCTACAGACCATGACCTATAGAGTCGCGGAAAGATATTTTTGTATCTTTCTTTAATGACAAATACTTCAATCACGGACCCAAATCCTTATCCAGACCAGACCTGGAATAAGGGGAAAAAAAGTGGAAATGGGAGAGCAGTCCACAACTTTTAAAAAGTAAAAGGTCGTAGTTGTCTGGGAAGGTATGTGAAGATGTAATTGTCAGGAAAGGTATGATAAATCGTAGTTATAAGGGAAGGCACGGGAAGAGGTCGTAGTTGTGAGGAAAGGTATGATATGGAAGAGGTCGTAGTTATCTGGGAAAGGTATGATAAAGTACAGAGGTCTGCAGATCAGCCATAATGGACAAGAAAGAGTTAAACGCTGCTGTGGCTTGGTTAGCACTGTTGAGCTTCAGCGACCAGCCCCAAGGAGCAGAAGCCGAAGTAATATCAACAGAACTGAGAATAAGAACAACCACATTAGTGAGGGAAAAATGGATCGAGTTTTGAAGCCAAGTTGAGGGGGCTGAGAAATAGGACTGCTTCACATACGCAGTGCAGGGAAACGACGAAGGCCCTGGGACCTAACGAGGTTTTCAGGAAGTCACAAACATCCTTATACCGGCTACTGCTACCCTCCAGCCACGACACGATCCAGGCTTCTCTGGAACCTTTCCATCCATGACATGATCCAGACTCCTCTGAGACCCTTCCAGAGATCTCCTGGTGAGGGCATCCAGTGGCGGCGAATCATTCCAGTCATACTGCTAAAAGTATTTCCTTAAACCTACTCTCCATGTTCTCTTTTTTTCTTCTTCTTTTCATGACTCCTCATGACATTTCATGGTCAAATGGTGACATAATCATGACCCTAATGACTGTCCACGGTCAAGATGGTGACATTTTCACTCCTTGTAACCTCCAACGGTCAGGTTTGAGACATCATGATGACCTCGTACGTTTCAGCCAGTGGCTTTGACCCTGTGTCTCCATCAACAAACGTCTTACAAATTTAAATTCTGTCGATCTTTAAAGCTAAACCTTCTTTCCAAAGACACCATACCGGACGCATTCAAACTAACCTCATAACTAAAAGTCTTCAGACCAAGAATGCGGTCGACTGTCCTCTTCTGCACTGCCTCCTTGCAGAAGTGAGCTGGTCAGGCTTGGACATAGCTTCCACGACGGGCCTCCTTCCAAAGGTAAAGTGACCAGGACTGAACACAAAACGTCAAACAAATCTTCTAGAGGTGACATGACTAGACCTGGAGGCCTAGAAAGGTTTAATATATGAATAGCAGTTTACAAGTTACTTATCTACTCTTGTTGCAGACTGTTTTTTTAATTAAACCAACGTTCTATTTGTTGTGTTTTGCTCAGACACGGTAATACATCTGCATAATATCAGCACCGCGCACCCGGGAATCGAACCCGGCCCACCAAGAATGGTAGTATGCTTAAGTTACTCAAATTCGTCTCGAAGAGAGACCACGACTAGTCCGCTGTACGTGGCTTTAACATGTTAGATGGAGACCCATGCCAGATCAGGTCCAGTAGGAAAATGTGGTAGACGTGATGGCCAGACCATCTGCCAACACACGGACGGAGAGAGGCTTCTGTGTCTGGAGATCGCAGGTCGACGTCAGATCTAGCAGCACAGCTCAGCTGGGTTCTCAGCGGTATGGAACAGACGGACACTGCAGGACCATCCTTATCAACATTTTGCAAAGGCTGGGGAACCGGGAGAGGCCTCGGCACACCATCAACGCTCACTGGTGAAGGAGGAGGAGGAGGAGGTAGTGGTGGCGCGTGTGGTGAACGATGATACAACTTTCACCTTAGGACTCCGCTTCCTGTGCGGACTATCAAATGTTTTTGCGTTGTGGGACACTTAAACGTCGCTGCACGAGACTAAACACTACTTGTCCAATGTTTATGAATAAGGTGCCAAGAACTACTCACATCGGGTCTTTCTCATAGAAGCAGCGACGAAGACAAAAGCAAGCGGGATAATACAGAAAAAAAATATTAGGATCTTTACTACTTAGTTCTACAGAAAGGATCAGACTGGTGTGGTAACAGGTGCACGTATTTCCAACAACAGTTACATAATATGTTATCGCCATTAACCTTTCCATCGACATTTCCATCATGAAAAAACTGAAGGAAGGAAGGAAAGTTTCATGGCATCTGTGACACAAGACCTATGTAATAATTGCCGGTGACACCAACCAGTTAGTTAAGTAACCATCACAAACCAAACAGGTGCAGGTAAACGAATTTCTCACACTGCCTGTAGAAATTTCCTTGTAAATTGGCCAATATTTACGTCAATTCAGACTGTAAACGAGTGCCGGCAACGCTAGAGACGGCAGGCAGACCAGGAGTTTGTTTACCAGCATACTAATCGGGACCCTGAAGACCTGCTGACTGAAAACCTTACTCGCCCAATGACGACACGACACTTTCCACCCCGCCGGAGGATCTCAACCTCTCCACCGTGACCACACGCACACGCCATCAGACTTGGGACAATATCCAAGCCAGTCAGATGGACTCAGTCCATCTCGCACTTCACCCTCCTAATGCCCGACTTGTGAATCTGGTATCGAATATGACGACTGAGAGGCGACAACAAACTTGCCCTCAAAAATGGCATTAGATGCCCACCTGTGGAGCACGTCACCAGCTACTGCCAGGTACACTCGCCATCTGCCACCGTCAGCATCAAACTTTCCAATGAAATTAAAAACCACGGACCGGCCGGCTCTTTCCAGGGAAAAAAAAAAAAAATAAAAATGCCGGGTATTTTTAAGAAGCAGTCAAGACGGACATGGAAGACATTATTTTCTAAGGTCTGTAAACGAAACGTTGATGCGTCTCCACCGACCAAAAGAGAGATGAAATAATCTAAAACCGTGTGCTCCAGAGGAGCGGCTAAAGAATGCAGGAGAAAGCCACACACTTAACACCTGCCTGAGAAATCTGATGGTATACACACTGTGGAGTCCCTTGCGAGGCCATGAGACAACAGTGATCCACCACCAGAGCGTATCAACAGATAATCTACCTACCACAGGAGCTCGTGCAGCCAGGAGAGGATGATGCTGACAACAACTCGTCCATTCCATTGTCAAGGAAAATGTAGTCTGTCTCGAACCCGTCCATTACAACATGTCCACACTCCTGGCAGAGGCAGTTACCATTTTTGAAAAAACTAAATCCAAAGTAAGTTGTATGGTTATGTATGACTTCCGTCACAGTACTTCAAGTCTTTGTCGACATTATTAAAATAAAAGTACACGTACATTATCATTAGCCTCAAGACGTGAGATGTCTCTCATGAAGTGAGAACTTTATGGCTCAGAGCAGAAGATGACAGGACTCGTTGCGAGATCTCGTCCTTCATGCCCAACCTGGCGAGTTAAGCTGCAACTCGTCAGTGAACCGCACACTATCAACATGGTCTCAGACACAACAGGAGGAGATGAGTAACATACACCCAAGTGACTGGCGTGGATGAGATGCAACACATAGATGAAAGAACACTAGATCGGGGTCCCAGACGTGGCTCGGTACGACACGAGGGTGATGAGAGACTCACTACCAAGGCGTCCTGTACCACTGCCGCCGCTGGACACATTACCGACTGACTTCAAAGATGCCTTCAGTGAAAAGAATTATATCAGTGGTGTCCCTGGGGACGGTATAAGGCCCCACGACTCTTAGCATCTGATGTAGTGCATGATAACGGGTGAGTACCATCATAAATGTGTCATCCGAAAATATCCATATGGTACGAAGATGTGTCATCAAGAGAAGCCACCTGAAACAAACTAAGTACCGACGAATATTTCAACGGCTGTTGAGCGGAAAACCAATGCATGTTGGCTGTTCAGTGTGGTCGAGGAGGAGGTGTTGCCGACGGCTCAGACGGTTCACCATCACCCATACGAATGAGATACTAGGATGGACCAGCCCTGATGCCACCATATGGACCAACGTCTGCTGGAATCAGGCAAGACTTTGCATCTCCTGTCCTGTAAAATCAGGATTCCGACTGACCAAAGACACATCTATGTCAGGGCTCAATTCAGAGTCTCCCGCAGGGGCTTAGAGCTCAGACCTCCACGAATAAACCAAGAAACTGGACTGACGCAAAAGCAGCCAGATCTACCATCACCTCAGGCTAACGTTATGCATAACCCAACAATAACAAGTACCATCAGCCCGTCTCTACGTGGACCAGATAACCACACGAAACGGACAATAAATATGAGGTACAAGTTTCACCAGGTCTGTGGACCACATGACGCAAGCTTAAGAGATGTTTACGACCGACTGCAAGTCATAGCCTGACCGAGCAAGGCCATCCGCTGGAACAGCCGACGGGCAGAACTGGCTGACGAAACGAGGCAGAGGGTCCGTCCCGGATGCATATGCAACTAAGGCTCGAAGATCAGACGCCTTAGCGACACGTACGACGCATAATGTGGTAAACATCGCTATACATGTTGCAAGATGTCCCTTTACCATTCGTCATTGACTGAAATGAAATCATACTGATACTGGCGACGCACGATGCTGTCAGTATCCGAGATAATAACATTCGGAAAACTTGACAGTCTCTGAGCACTCATGACGTCCACTTGTATCGTGGTTCCTGGAACCATTAAACATTGAAAATTAGTGTATAAACGAGAGGGCATATCCGAGGACATCACCTCAGTGGGCGGAGGTCTCCAGCTCTAGCTAGACCTCGACCCATCAGGTAAGTGGGCGGCCTGCCGGCGTCCTTCGACAGCGCCGTCAGGAAGCGGAAGGAACATCCACTGCAAACAGATTCTAATGATCGTTTATTCAAGACCCACAGTGTTCAACGCCTTCATGGTCATGATTGGTGAAGTAATGTTTGGACGGATTTGTGTGTGTGTGTGTGTGTGTGTGTGTCTGTGTGTGTGTGTCAGTACAGTCGTGAGGTATCAAGATGATTCACGGACAGAGGAGCAAATGCCGTGAGAACACCAACGACGATCTTAACTTGTTTAGCTTAGAAAAGAGATTGTTAACAGGCGATTAAATAAAGGTGTTCAAAATCATCCACGGATCTGATGACCTTTATGTCTGCAAGTATTTAATAACCGACCAGTCTGGAGTCACCAGCACCACTGGAGACAAACTCGCACGTTTGAGTTGTACTTTAGACGAGGTGAAGTCCATGAATAACATTATTTAAGTGTATATATGTATGTATGTATGTATGTATATGTATGTATAGGTAGGTATACTGAAGTTGTTAGCGGGAATAATTCATGATCATACATAATACCTCTCCTAACACATACACGAGAGAGAGAGAGCGAGAGAGAGAGAGAGAGAAATCGTCTTTCTATAGAAAGAAAAAAGTACACAGCTCACGGGCACTGGCGCTCACATGAAGGTCTGGCCACTGACAAAAACCGTCAGCCGTTCTGGACATGATAACGAAAGAGTCCGAAAGTCATGTCGAAGAAGCAAAAGACTGATTCGAGCCAGCTTCCAGCTGCCATTATCTGCGAGAGGTGGTGATGGTGGCCAGCTGCGCGCTGCCTGGCCAAGTCACAGGAAGAGCCATACAGGAAAGCCTGGCCTTCAGCAGGGAAGACGCGGCGACAACTGTATGTGGGACAGAAACAATATCATGTTAACGGGAAAGGGGTTTACACCGACAGCTGACACGGGAAGCTAAGACTAACTTCCTTGAACTGAACTCTGTCAAGAAAGATGGCACGTGGTGAGCCTCCCCAGATGTGTGGTATGCAGCAGCTATCTAATACAGCTGAAGCGGCTGCTCAGGGGAAACATCCAAGATCTGAAGATTTCCATTTTCCTTTAATGTTCACTTTACATTCATCGATGTGGAGTTTCCATGAAAGATTAAAGGTTACAATCCTACCAAGTATAGCGACGATGTCCAAGGATCGAACACCGAAATCTTCAACTGAAATACGGCAAATTAAAGTTTGGGAGAAATGAGAAGAAACTGATTTTGGAATCATTAAACTGTAGAGGATTACGTCTATCACACTGGCAGATGATGCCAAAATGAGATCAGTCGAAGTAAAGAGGAAGAAAAACTGATGGTAAAGGTTTGTGTTTACTGTAAAAATGTGCAGAGACGAGTCCTGAGGGTACGAATAAAGTGTTATCGTTCAAAGGAACGCTGACAAAGAAAAGGAACAGCGATATAGAACAGATCCATGAAGAACACCGCTGTTTCCTGTAGGAGTCTATCCCTCGGCCATTACAGCAGGGAATGAGGGAAAGGCATGAGAGAGGTTTCAGGAATCAGAGACTTGCGTCAGACAACACCAACCAACACTTTTGAAACACTCACAACACTGACATTTGACTCCTCCAGCGTCCCTAAATGCATAAGTCAAACAGGAAAGTCACCACTTGAACTCACCTTAGAAAGACTATACTGGTCATCATACACTAGACAGAGATTCAAAGAGCCTTAAGAAGCGAGTTGCTTGGGAAATTCTGAAAGGAAGTCAAAGAGCGACAAAGGAATGAAAGAGATCTCCCAATCTTCAGATATGCTAATTTAGAGCACGGATCTCAGAGGCAGAACACAGCTGGTCTTGTGACAAGTCAAATCAACTAACAAGGCCACACGTAACCTCGAGGACCTGTTCCTGGTCCGTACAGCGATCAAACCCTTGACAAGAGAGTGCTTTAACTACAGGATCGTCTCCGTCGCTCCTTCAGTGCATAAGATCATCACTTAAGCAGACTCACAAGTCATCCTTAGAAAACTAGAATGAAAAATCTCACAAACTAGTTCACCGATCCCTTCCTCCAGCGCCTCAGTCAGTGGTGTACAAGTGGGGAATGCGAGGAGAGGGCGTCAAAGCAGGACATTTCAAGAGTGTGAACTGACCCCAGCGAAGATGATACTGTGCGCCAGCGGCTAATACGGTTAAGGATAAACAAATGTTTTGGTCGTGACGAGTGGGAACACGAGCAGTATGCGAGGTCTGTGTTCCGGATGGCAGAGGCAGCCATCAATAAGAGAGGAACTTAGGCTCTGGTAGACGTTAGGCTCATCGTACAGAGGACCTTACCCAGCGGGTGACACGACAGCGCTACCTAATGATAGTAACGGAAGAATACGACACGGTAGAATGAAATCTCTAGCTGAAGGAAAAGGAAACAGAAGGCACCAGATAAATCTTGTGTCACTTGCTAAACACGAACTCCAAGTCCATCCTACATGAGACAAATGTGTTTACAAAACAGGAGATACAAGGCGAATGGCATACCTCCTCGAGTCCTAAGGAATTGCCTCCAAGTTAACTCCGAACCCTGCTTGCTTATTTCGCGCCTGAACCCAGACTCTTCCTCCCTCTTGGGAGCACGCCTAGGTGCAGCTCATCCCTAAGGAAGGAGACCGTTCTAACCCCTCCAGCTATCGCCCCATTGACCTCATCTATATCGCCTCCGAAGTCTCTGAAACTCCTTTACTATCACTTTCTCAGGTACTTAGAATCTCATTCCCTTTTCTCTGATCATCAATACGGCTTTCGTAGAGCAGAGTCCATTGCTAATCTTTTCTTCTATGTGACTCACCTCTGGTCGTTCTCTCTCAGAGAATTTGGTGAAACTTTTGCTGTAGCCCTCGACATATCAGAGCATTTGACAGGGTGTGGCATAAATCTTTGCTTTCCAAGCTTTTTGCCTTTGGTTCTTTCTGTTCCTCTCTGTTCTCTAATGCAAAGTTTCCTCTACGGTCAATGTTTCACTGCTGTAGGTGCTGACGGAGTGACTTCTTCCTCTTATACAATCAACAATGGTGTCCCTCAGGGATCTGTCATAACACCTAAACTCTTTCTCCTCTCCATAAATGATCTTTCTTCTGTTTCTTACCCTATACATTCTGACGCTGAACAGGACACTTCACACACTTCAACTCACTTTCTTTCCACTTCTCATTCTAATACTTGTCCTCTTTCTTGTTCAGAACAAACTTTCTCTCTAAATTTGGACCTACACATCACCTCGGTGCGGGGAAGCAGTATTCTTGTTAAATTCAGTAGTGCTAAATGCAATTTCAAAGTACCTTTCGCTCCCCACATGTTTTAAAATACCTTAATCTAAGTCTTCAATAACATAAACATGTTGGGCATGACCATATCCTCCACTCTATCCTGCAAACCTTATATAATCTACGTCACAATTCTGACTTATAAAAGCAAGTGATGCATTATTTCTCTTGTGAGCTGCTACTTCATACCTACAGGGATTTTCATGGCTCTAATCTGGAGTACCGTTCACACATCTGGGGTTATTCCTCCGCCTCTCTATTGACAAAAAGAAATGCAAAGTCTCTGGTCTCATTAGTTCCTCTGGTAACACACCTGTCCAACCAATCCTTTCCGTCCGCTGTAATATTACTGCCATCTCCCTGCTCTCCAGGTATCACTTTGGCCACTGCTTTTGTGAACTGTTTGTATGTGTTTCTCCCGCCAAGACTTGCACCCGCAGCACGCGTCCGGCTGCCACTTCTCACATTTACTGTGTGGGCATCAGCCACACGAGGATGGACCATTATGATACCTCTATCATCCTGAAAACTGATACGCTGCCAAATTCTCTTCATCTTTGCCTCGTCTACCTTTCACAGTCAGGTGTACATACACCTGCAGGGTCCTGGTAAATTTCTACATCGTTTTTCTGTTACTCATTTTCTTTCACCCAAGATGTCACTACTTGGGAACCTCTTCCCCTAGCCATGTCGGTCTCATATATATATATATATATATATATATATATATATATATATA
>JAYMFT010416166.1:15000-17919 GCA_038088735.1 Panulirus argus | reverse complement strand
AGGTAGCGTTAAGAACAGAGGATTGAGCCTTAGAGGAAAAATCCTCACTTGGCCCCCTTCTCTGTTCCTTCTTTTGGTGCATATGTGTGCATGTATGTTTATATGTTTGTATGCGGGGGATGGGTTTTTCTTCATCTGTTTCCTGGGGCTACCTCGCTGACACGGGAAACAGCGATCAAGTATAATAAATAAGATAAATAAATATTTTCATTTATGCTCGTCATTTCTGCAAGAGTGAGGTAGCATCTTCAAGAACAGATGACAGAACTTTAAAGGGAAAATTCCTCTCTTTGCTTCTTACTCTGTTCCTTCTTTTGCAAAGTAATACAGGAATGGAGGATTGCCATCCACCCACTCTCACCTCTCATAGTTGCCTTCTATGACATGCAAGGAATACGTTGGCAGTATATTTTCGTACCAATACTTAGAAACACAGGTGGATTTTTATGTGGCATTTATGGATCTGGAGAAGGCATATGATAGGGTTGATAGAGATGCTTTGTGGAAGTTCTTAAGAATATATAGTGTGGGAGGAAAGCTGCTAGAAGCAGTGAGTTTTTATTAAGGGTGGAAGGCATGTTTATGAATAGGAAGAGAGGAGAGTAAATTTTTCACAATGAATGTTGGTCTGCGGCAGGGGTGTGTGATGTCACCATGGTTCTTTGAATTGTTTATGGTGGGGTGGTGAAGTAGGAAAATGCAGGAGTCTTGCAGAGAGGGGCAAGTATGCTGTCTATTAGGGATGAGAGGGCCTAGGAAGTGAGTCAGTTGTTGTTCGCTGATGATGTAGCGCTGGTGGTGGATTCGAGTGAGAAACTGCTGAAGTTGGTGACTGAGTTGGGAAATGTATGAAAGGAAAAAGGTGAGAGTAAATGTGAATGAAAGCAAGGTTATTAGGTTCAGCAGGGTAGAGGGTCAAGTTAGTTTGGAGGTAAGTTTGAATGAAGAAAAATTGGAAGTGAAGTGTTTTAGATATGTGGGAGTGGATTTGGTAGCGAATGGGACCATGGAAGCAGAAATGAGTCTTAGGGTGAGAGAGGGGATGAAGGTTCTGGGAGCAGTGAAGAATGGATGGAAAGGGATAACGTTTTCTCGAAGGGCAAAAATGATTATGTTTGAAGGAATAGTAGTTCCAACGATATTATATGGTTGCGTGGCATGGGCTATAGATGGGGTTGTATGGAGGGTGGATGTGTTTGAAATGAAATGTTTGAGGACAGTGTATGGTTTGAAGTGGTTTATTTGAGTAAGTAATGAAAGGGTAAGAGTTATGTGTGGTATTAAAAAGAGTGGTTGAGAGAGCAGAAGAGAGTGTGTTAAATGGTTTGGTCATATGGGAAGTTTGAAGAAGTGGATACATGTTTCAGAGGTGGAAGGAACAAGGATAGTTAGGAGACCAGATTGGAGAGGGAAGGATGGAGTTCATCTGCGCTCGGCTGCTGTGACAGCGTGTGCATGAGCCTGACATAGTGACTTGTTTTTGTGTGTACAAGTATATTCATGTTCATGTTAAACTTATGGTTCATGTAATGTACTGTAAAATGTGATAGAACCATAAATAAAAGAGAAATTGAGACTAGTAAACAAGGGAAAAACAGAGAATGTTATATTGTAAGTGAAGAAGAGTTTGCCTTCTCATTATGAGTTCAGCAGTTGATGGTTATTGTGGTAGCATGAATATACAGCTAACATAGTGTCTTTTTTTTTTGTGCATACATGTACATTTATATTCATTTTACTATTACTGAGCATGAATATACAGCTAACATAGTCTTTTTTTTTTATGCATACATGTACATTTATATTCATTTTACTATTACTGTTCATGTGATTCACTGCAAAAATAATAGAACAATATATAGAACAGGTATGAAGACAGTGAATCAAAGAAAAAAGAGAAAATTTTTGTGTAACTGAATAAGAGACTGCTTCCACAACAAGTTTAGCTGTAGTCAGCTGGATTGCTTCCACAACGAGTTTAGCTGTAGTCAGCTGTTATATCAGCATGGGCACATGGTCAATTAGTGACTTGTTTTTGTATGCACATTTATGTACACCTTATTCTTATAGATCATTTAATTTACTTCAAATATAATGAAACAGATGAAACAATGATGAAGATTGAGAAACAAAGTCATTACAGATATGTTATTGAATATTTGACTTGTTCCATACCATTTGATCTGGCCATGGAGCCTCCATTCAGGCATATACTCTAAGGGTCAGTGTCCTTGTTCATTTGAACAGTCTGGTTTTGCCTGTGACCTTCCCACTCCATACAAGCTACAACACTTTGAGCTCTCACAGTGAATTCTAAGAAGATAGTGCTCCCTCATGATGAGTTCAGTCCTGCAAAATTTTAAGGATATTACACTTACCGTCCACAAAAAAGTAGCTAACATACAGAAGCTTGGTAGAGGGTGTTTTGTGTGTGTGTGTGTGTGTGTTGGGGAGGTGCTAGATATAGTGTTGGTACATCCAATATGTATGATTAAAAGAAGAATAGAAGAAATTTTAAAATGCTAAACTGAAAATACTCCAATCAAGGCATGCATTCATCCAGGTATTAATTTATTGCAATGAATCATTGTCTTAACAGAAAATCAGTACTCTATTGTACTGAAGTAAAGAGGGAAATTATCAAACGCCATTTGCGGATACCATACTGTATTCCTCACTGCCTCAGGACCACCGATTCAGAAGCTTTTTGTCCTCTACATGCCACCTGCCTATTTACAAATGCCACCCAGCTACAGTATATGTATTTATTTGGATTAAGATTTTAAATGTATGCCTATAGTTTGTTTCATCACAGTATTGTACTTCTGTATGTACTAATACTGTTAATGTTAACTGCTACCCTTATGCATCCTATGAATGAAGTATCTTTTGATTCCCATTATTTGAATATGCACATGA
>JAYMFT010416166.1:0-10000 GCA_038088735.1 Panulirus argus | reverse complement strand
CACCACAGGCACGCTACAAAGTCACCAGCTTGTCATACACCCAGTCACCAGTACCTCCACACTCTCTGTCACCAGCACGGCACACAGTCACCACAACCCACTCACACACTGGTGTCGGCTCGCTGGCCGGAGAGTGATCTCCATTAACCAACTGCCTCCTGCCTGTCAAAGAACACCAGTGGTATAGGAACGAGTTTTTCCCCTGGGACTGCGTGAGTCTTCGAGCCTATAAACTGTCAAGGTCAGTTCAGATTTTTGTGGTAAGCTGTCAGTAACCCTGAGATCCATGTCCTCTCCTGATGGGGGAATGTGTGCGAGGTAAATAATTTCTATCACAGCTTGGAGGCAAAGCTCCTATGCTCAAGTATTGAAGGTCAAAATAACTTATGCAGTACGTTTGGGAGATGTGATATTCTCCAAGATGGCATTGTAAACCCGACCTTTTTCTCTTTTTCTTTTTCTTTTTGCTTACGCCAACCTAACGGCAGACCAGTTTTTGCGACACACTATTATTATTAAGATTTCGGCACGTGTCGAGCAGTGGTGGCAAGCAGTGGTGGTGGTGGTGGTGGTGGTGGGGAGGGGGGGGAGGGAAACTCACGCCCCACCACACCTGTCGTCCGCTGCGGGCATCAGCAAAGAGGGAGGGAGAGAGAGAGAGAGAGGGACACACCCTCACTGGAAACACAGTCTGTGGTACCGGAGACCTGGCGGGTAAGACACCAGCAAACGACCCGTAGGACATTATGGCAGAGGTGGTCCCACCTGATCCCGCGTCTCCATCGTTTAGAAAAACGGCAAAAGTAAACGCAAGAGAGAGATTAATGGTTCAGTTTCCTCACCATTGCTATTATTGATTATACCTCGCCAGCCGTAATATGGTCCCCTTTTTTTTCACACCTCCTCCGGTCGGACGTGTGATGTAAAAGCTCTCAGTATAGGTCCCGGAAGATAGCAGCTGTCGAGTTTTTTTGGGGGAGAGAGAGAGAGAGAGATAACGCCCATGGGGTAACTGAAGGCTTGTGTTGACCTGACTTGACCATTTACATGTCTTAGAGTTATTGAGGTAGGTCTCCTCTCCTCTCCTCTTATACATTATAAAGATCAACATTTCCCTGACCTGCATTGTAGGATATTATTTGCATCTGATCCTTAACAGAGGTCATCATTGTTATCCTTACTTGCTCCGTCCGTGAAACATCCGGCTTTTCCGACCTTTATCAATATGATATCAGTACTTGTTATCTTCGCCGTGGAACACACGGTTTCAGGCCTCTAACCACACACCATTTTCTGTGATAAATCATTTAAGTAACCTGTGTCTTTCAGTGTTTGGGTTGCCGGGCTCTGGTATATGATAAACAGACGGACATCACCTTGATCCATCAGTATAAGGTTGACCTGTACAGTGAAACGTCAACATACAGATGGTCTTTGGGTGGGTTTAGGTTGGAAGACCATGTCGTTATACCCAAGGACTGTTACCGTCGTTCTCAAGGATCGTACCGTCAAATTCAAGAGATTATCTATCTCTTGTCTGTCTGTCAGGGCAAACTGAACCTTTCGTTCCTTGTATTGGGATCTTCTGTTGGGGAAAATACCAGCGTCCCCCATATGTGTGGTCCCTCGATGACTCTAAGTCCAGCTTGCGGTGAGGGACTGTGAGGGAGAATTATGTGAAGGATGTACATATATGAGGTCATGCTGTACACGCTTCCTCCAGCACACTGGAAGATAAATGAGGAGTTCTCTCATTATCTTATACTGTGTTTTTGTCGTGAGATCGAGTCCCCGTGTTGGTTGCGGGCTGTCAAGCAAGGTGGACTGTGCACATTGCTCTCATCTCTAATTACATCTTAGTACACTCGGCCCCGACCGGTGCTTGAGGGTTTTTGTCGCTAAATTAGATGAAAATGATGCTATACGACGCTTATTTAGCGATGTTGTCGTCGCCTCCCAAACCCGTTTTAAATATTTACTTTGCGCTGGAGAGAGAGAGAGAGAGAGAGAGAGAGAGAGAGAGAGAGGGGTGTTCTCAGACCCTCTCCTCTCTGACACACCGACGCGAGCGGATCCGGTCGCAGGAAAAATGAGCATCACCTAGTTTATAGAGATGTGTCCAGTGTGTTGGACACGAGTCACACAAATGGTCTCTCATCATATAACTGACTTTTTCATAGTCGCTCGACCTTGTTTAAAGCTTTTGCTAGTCACAGGTCCGTTTCTATTGCCTTTACACTGGATGGATCAACGGCACACGGCCCGTCTCTTCACTCTGCACACATGACCAACACGGGGCCCCCATGTCCCATGCTATACTGGGCTTCCATACTGCTTTAAATGCTTCTCAGTATTACCCTGTGCAAACTCGGTGGATTCGTCACACAAGAGACTACCCTCACCAACCACACCTCCACTCACACACAGTACACCGCCTCCGCCGTCCAAGATCAGGAACCATTCACTCAACATCCTCATCTGCAGCACCTCTCCCTCGCAACGGTTCACTCCGTAGATATATCTATTTTCAGGTATCTATCTCCCGTTTCTCCTTCTACAACAACGCCATAGATTTTCCGAGCCAAATTATCACCCACCCTGCATCTGACATTGCCATACCATGTTTCAAAAGGCTCTCTTACACTTGCCCTTTTCTGTCAGTGTTTATTAAGACACGACTCATCTTTTCCCACACTTTTATCCTCTTATCCTTTTCTTACTTCCAGCTTGTGCTACGAAGCTCATCCATCTCTCCAGGTCGTGTTACGTAGCTCGTCCATCCCTACCGACCTGGACCTAGGGTACTATGTTCATGCTTCACGTTCACCCACCTCAGAGTTAGAACCAGGATCCCTCAGGAACTGTTCCTCATCACCTCCCACTGACCGCGTTTGCCCCAGTGGACGCAATGGACAGCCACTGATTATGGTGCTGGTGGTGGTGGTGGTCCTCCCGTGTCGGGGCGGAGGGGGGCCGGTTGGTGAGGGGCAGCCCCAAGGCCCCAGGGCGCTTGACTCGGTGCCAGGATCCAAACCGTCCCACGTCGGATGCGGTGAACAACCGTTTGTATTTTCCGCTTTTCTTGCGGAACTCAGACCCTAAGAGAGCCGGCCCGGCCAGGGAGATGGGCAGTTGAGCTCTCCCTAAGAAGAACAGATGAAAGAAATGAAGAACGTTTGATGTAATTACGTAAAATGGTTTTAAAATCCTGTGTGCTTGACTTCAGGAACTGCCATGGCTCTTGCGTCAGCGTGTGTGTGTGCGTGTGTGAAGAGGAATGATATCTTTTGAATATTTCTCCTGTTTATCGTAGTTCATTTACACTGAGCTGTTGAAGTAGTGGCTCCACAGCTTCAGCTGGACCTCCTCGAGGTGGTAAACCCTCCAAGTGTAGTGACTACGGTTACTGTCCCACACGCGGAAAAATAAAGGTCGCCTTTTGGATGATGAAGAGAGAATCACAAGTTCCCGTACAGCTCAGTCGTACTAGCATGATGTGTGCGGACGCCTCCTGACGCAACAGAATAAGAGAAAACGCCTCACAGGGTGTCTGCTGTTAGCGGGTTTGCTCCCTGAACACCGCGGGGTTCCGCTCCCTGAACGCCCTGGGAACCGCTCCCTGACCACCGTGGGGGTTTGCTCCCTGACCACCAACGCGGGGACCGCGCCCTCACCCTCCGCCGTGCGGGAGGGACCATGACAACCCTGTCATCTGAGTCTCCCAAGAGCGACAACTTTGTGGTACCGGAGATGAAAAACCTGACGGAGGCGCGACGATTGGGGGGGGGGGGTTGTCCCTGACCCCGGCGGGCTAGCGTACTGCGGGGATGACTAGGACCTGTAAGACCTGAGGCCGTACCCTGCCATTGTCTCGTGAGCCAGGCGCTCCAGCCTGCTGGGGTACGCGGCGCTTATCATCCCTTGGAACTCGAAGCGCTTGCGACTCGAAATACTTCAATCTACCGCACTATTGTAAGAGTGTGGGCTCCCAAGGGCAAGGTGGGGACACAGTCCAGCGTTAGATATGTCAATATTTGAGGCTGGAACTTTCTTATCCCCCAGTGTTATTCTGGTGTAAGGAAGCTCAGCGAACGTGGTAGTCTCTCATGTAAACCTCCCGTTAGCTCATAACCTGGCTGGCACATGACCTGGTTGTCACAAGAGCTGGATGTCTCATAATCTAACTGGCTCATGATCTGGGTGGCTCGTAATCTAGGTGGCTCATTGCCTGGCTGGCTCATAATCCAGCTGGTTCATACCCTGGCTGGCTCATGATATGACTGGCACATTACTTGGCTGGCTCATAATCTAGCTGGTTCATACCCTGACTGGCTCGTGATATGACTGGCTCATTACTTGGCTGGCTCATAACCTAGCTGGTTCATACCCTGGCTGGCTCACGATATGACTGGCTTATTACTTGGCTGGCTCATAATCTAGCTGGTTCATACCCTGGCTGGTTCATGATATGACTGGCTCATTACCTGGCTGGCTCATAATCTAGCTGGTTCATAACCTGGCTGGCTCGTGATATGACTGGCTCATTACTTGGCTGGCTCATAACCTAGCTGGCTCCTCCTGACCTGACACCACAGCAGGGCGGCAGCACACAGCCTCCGCGGGGCCCCGCCCTGACTGTGGCTTCATCCCGGCCGCTTAGGGAGGGGCCTCTGGTATCTGGTTCAAGGCGGCAGCTGTCCATTTGTTGATCTGGTTTTCTTCATCTTTTTTTTCCGTCGTAGGCTGAGAGGTACTGGAATGGCTCCACCTGCTAGGAAATGATTTGTTTCTGGCGGAGTTTGACACACTTAGGGAGGTCGCAAGAAGTATCAAGACAAAGGGTTCAGATTAGTTCACGGCCTCACGAACGGTGAGGCAGACGAGATGAACCGTTTAAACGGAAGGGTACGCGAATCATGAGACGGAAAGCTACACGGACGGCAAGACAGAAGGCTGTGAAATAATTAGAGGGGGGAAGGAAAAGACTATACGAACTGTGAGACAGAAGTCTACACGCGTTATGAAACTGGAAGCTCCACGGACAGGAGAACAGAAGACTAGGCGTGCTCAAGGGTCGTACCTTCATGCTCAAGGGTCGTAGCGTCGTGCTCACGGGTCGTATCCATCGTTTGTGCACAGGTCGTACCGTCGTGCTTGAGGAACTAAAAACAAA
Source organism: Panulirus argus (assembly GCA_038088735.1). NCBI lineage: Eukaryota > Metazoa > Arthropoda > Malacostraca > Decapoda > Palinuridae > Panulirus > Panulirus argus. The sequence continues at coordinate 4,827 of JAYMFT010416166.1, read as the reverse complement.
AAGACGCGTCCTGTCGCCTAGGCAAGGTCAGTGACCACCCAACAACCTCCGACTGCAGATGAATTATTCACATCAGTCGATTATCAATCGCAGATTGTTCGTTTCCTTGACATATAAGGAGAAACAATGTCCCTGAGCAGAATACACCTCGCAGAATATAATCCTTCTATTGAAGCAGTTGTGGTCATTCACAAGAACTAAATGTAATTCTTTCATCACACAAATTTCGTAATTCAAGAATATAATTACAGTTTTTAATCCAATATAATTCGTTTTTGTTTAGAAATTATTGTAGCAGAGAGTAGGAAAAAAGACTCGTCTTACTTTTTCTATATACCTTTATTCGAAAAGTTTTGATATCTACTTTTAACAAACCCATTTACATAGCGTTTGAGTTTTAAGCACTACACAGACCTATAACCAAATGTATTCACTGTGATCCCTTTTCGGACAATCGACAAAGCATTTCTCTCTCTGGACAGAAAGGAAGACGTATGAACCAGATGGAATTCAACCTCGTGTTCTGAAGGAGTGTTTTAAAGTCGTAATTAGTCCTTCTTCATGGAAGTATAAAGTAATACATCTCATCCAAAGAAAAGTGACTGTTTAAACCCATCCATCTACCGACGTGCAACTTAGACTTCTACTGTTTCCATAGTCTTTGTATCCGTCCTCATCTCCCATTTGCCAAAACGTTTTGAATCTCACAGTCTTCTGTCCGATCATCACTATGGCTTGCACAAGGCGATATCTACCTTACTTATCCTGCTAATATTCGGTCATCATCTCTGAGAGACTTGAGAGAATCCTATCTTGTAGTCCTTGATGTAAAGAATGGTTTGGACAGAGTATGGCAGCAGAGTCCCATCTCCAAGCTCGTCCCCTTTTAGCTTTTCTCCTTTACTTTGTTCCCCTTTTTATCTAGTTTCCTCTCTGACCGACGCACCTCAGCGTAAGTGACGAGGGATCAGCCTCATATCAACCTCTCCCCCGTCCCATATCAACAGCGGTGTTCCTCAGGGTCCTCTCTTGCCTCCTACACTCTTCCTCCTTTCTATGAACTATTCTCTTTCTTCGACAGATAACCTTGTACACTCTTACGCTGACGACTACAACACTGCGTTCCTCCACCCGTTTTAAATCCTTTGCATCCTCTCTTGCTCACTCTGCATCTCGTCTCGTCACAATTTCCTCTTTAAACTCAAGACTTGGACAGTATATTCAAGTTGGACAGACGCAGCTTGGTGAAGTTCATTTCCTCGAAAACCCAGTTTCTGCCAATCTGTCTTTCTAAAACCTCTCACAACTTTCCTGTCTGTTTTGGTGGGTCTGCATTTCTACCAATCAGCATTATGAACTTGCTTGGTATCACAAATACATTTATCTTATCTTGAAAACCCAGTGTTACACAAATAGCTGTCTCTTTCTAAGAAACTGTGAGTTCTACTCACATGACATAAAAACTCTCTTTCTGAACATTTGCTGCAATTATACAGTGGATTGATCCGACCTTGTACGGAATACTGCTCTCAACTGTGGGGAAGTTCTAGCTCTGCTTACTTCCTGGACAGGTGCGAATCAAAAGCAGTCCGATTCAACTCCGCAGCACTAGTTTACTTTCCCTCTCTTCAATAGATATTACTTTGTTTTCCGCCACCGAGGGCTGGCCGCCTTTAGGTAGACCACGTAATACTCGACAAGCGACTGCGTCACACGGTTACTGTGTGACTGTTGGCATCCCAATGATGGGTTGTTTTGACGCTTCTCTCTCCCCACACAGGGAAGCTCCGGGAACTCTCTACCCTTTCACGTCTTTCTCGCAACGTCTAAGACCCAACCCCTAATTAAAAAGGAAGATTTTGCACCACCTCCGAAATTCTGTATCGTATTTTTCTTCTTATTTCTCCTTCCCTCTCTCAGATATCAATTAAGGCCTTGATGGTGCACTATCGAACGTGACTGGAGCCTCCAATATCAAAAAGAAAAAAGAAGAGTTATGGCTCAAGTGCCCTATAGTTTCGTGCCCTTTAAGCTGTTCCCTGTTGTCTGCTACGCCACCTTGATTCTCTGAGGTCCTCTCCGTATATGCATGAGCCAAGGCGGAAGACCAGACGTAGACCCACACCCCGGCTGGCTGCCCTTCTACGAGACACAGTAATACATTATCAGGCCGCTTGCCTCTTCCATCAGAGCTGAGTAGCCGGGTTTCTCTTTCGACCTGACGCTTGGTAGGATCACGAATTATGGAAGTGTCATTGATATCACTCTACTAGCGCATGGCACGACAGAACTCTTGCAACGCAGAGCTTACTTGTCGGTCGTACTGATGGGCGAGTTCTCTGACGTATTTACATTGGTATTCAGAGTAAGGAGGGGCTGCAAGGCGTAGGGATATGCCACTGGGAAGTGCACGTGAGTCAGATGAATGCTGAGGAACGAGAGTGTATATGGTAGGAAATCCCCCACCCCCCCACCCACCCACCGCTTGAGGGCCGCTTACACCGTGCTTCTATGCTGGCGTTCCTGGTCCAGTATGACTGAGGTCTGATCCATCATGGCTGAGACCCTGTCCAGCATGGATAAGGCTCGGTCTAGCATGTCTGAGACCCGGTCCAGCATGGCTGGAACCCGGTGCGGCATAGCTTGGCTTAAACCCCCTTCTTCATGACAGGCTTGACTCACATCCATCGTCTCTGAGTCCAATAAAGAGAGGGTTTGCACTGGACGACCTGGCTTTGCACATCCTCCGGTATCGTAAGATAAAACGCCCTGGAATGAGTTATCTGGTGGTCAGTGGAGGAGGAGGAGACCCCGTCCTCCTCCGCACCTCGTAGTATGACGGGGCTTGATTCTTGCCTTCGCTGGGAGCCATGTAAGCAAAGGCTAATAAGGTGTCCTAACACCACACACGCCTCCGTCTTTCGTCACAGAGGGCGTACCACCAGCGAAGGACAGTGAGGTCATCAGGAAGTGGGTTAAAATCTGCCTAAGGTTAAACATTCCTGTATTACACATCGGGCAGAAATGCTTACAAAACTAGAATAACTGGGATTACCCTGACCTACTGCCGTTAACCCAGTTATTTTTTTTAGGACGCCAGCTGAAGTGAGTTGTAATCCTGTGATGATAGTAATATAAATATATGCCTAGAGCCTTTACATGAAACTGTATATCATATTGAGTACATCGTATATCGTATATCGTATATCGTATATCCAAGGTCATTATAACAGGAATCAACTGAACCCAGTGACCAAACTTTCTGATCTATGTTTTCCTGGTGGCCAGTAAGCAGTTCTTTCTTTATCTTTCTTTCTTTTTTTTCTTTCATCTTTCATCTTCAGGATGGAAGTGGTTGAGCCATGGAGTAGAAGATGGCATAGGTAAAGAGTAGGAAGGGACATGTTCCTCCTTCACCACGACGATAACTTTGGTTTCATACTGTCCAGCTGAGATAAGAGCATCGCCCATGGAGGAGGAGGAGAGATCGCCCAAACGAAAAATCCCTATTTCTGTCCGTCTAGTCTGTGTTATTCGAGGGACACATACCTGGCGTTCAGCGGGGAGGAGTAGCCAGTCGGATGAGGTCGTGCAGTGAGTAAGCATGTCGTTACATGAAGCAGTCGGGGTGAAATTACGTACGTAACTCCCAGCGCAAGGCATCGGAGACGAGGACAGATCCAGAGTGGTGGGTGAGTGGCGGTGATGCTCTGGTGTACAGACAGTGAGGCTGATTATGTGCTCCAGAGCGTGAAACGGTCAATTATCCCGAGGGCTCTCACTGGCAGCAGAACGAAAGATGTGATGGCAGCTCTCTCTCTGTTTTATATATATATTTTTTTCATACATATTCGCCTTTTCCCGCGTTAGCGAGGTAGCGTTAAGAACAGAGGACTGAGCCTTAGAGGAAAGATCCTCACTTGGCCCAGGTCACCCATTTAAGTTACCAACCCCAAGAGGAGGTAGGAACAGCCTGGTGGACTATGGGCCGACTGCCCCGCCCAGGATTAAAAGCCATGCGGGCCCGACCCCGGACGGGGCCGTACATGGGTCTTGGTCGGCAACGCTAACCTCTTCACTGCACGATTATGTTTACTTTCGCCTTCAGATGTCGTTGTGGCACTTCCACCGGGAGCGAGGATGGCAAGTGCTCCTTATTGGAGAGGTTGAGGGAGAAGAGAGGGAGAGAAGATTGTACGGGAAGAAAGAGTGTCATGAGGCATTAGGAGAGAGGGAAAGAGAGAGAGAGAGAGAGAGGTAGGTAGAGGCGGTGGGAGGTTGGCTGGATAAAAATAAAGGGCAAAACAGAAAGAATATAAGGAAGGGTTTTGAGAGAAAGGTGAGAGGAGAGTGAATGAAGGAAGAGGGGTGGAAGGAAGGAAGAAGGTGAGGGGGCAAGTGAGAGCAGTGTGAGTGAAGGGGATGGCGCTGGTGAGGGTGAGAGTAAGACCATTATTCTACTAGAACTATTGCGTTGAACAACCATCCACTTCCTCCCAACCTCACACTATACTTGGATTATGAGGAGGAGGAGGAGGAGGAGCAGCAGCAGCAGCAGCAGCAGTACCTCCTCACAAATCCATCCTCATGACAAGGGGACGTAGGTTACTGGTGGATTCAATTCAGGCTAATGTGTTTTGTAATGCACCATTTTGTAAAACGGGAGTTTGCATCGTGAAAGTTAAACCGCAATACAAGAACACCTGAGTTTTATGTACTGAAAGTGTCAAGGGTAATATACTGTCAAGGGGATATACCAGAGCATACACGAATAACAAAGTATACGAGCATATTGTGACTTTTTGTAAATCATGAAACATCTTTTCG
>JAYMFT010416155.1:0-17921 GCA_038088735.1 Panulirus argus | reverse complement strand
CCCCCCACAATGATAAAGACATACTTTCCTCAGCGCTGTGTCATACCACTCGTCTCTTCCACACTGTTCCCTCCCTCCCACCTGCACGCCAGTCTTTTGTTTTTTTTTCCCCCAGTTCGTTCCCTCAATGGCGTCATCTACGGTAATAACGAGACAATGCTTTCCAAAGCCACAATCAATTACGGTGCAACAGGGAAAAAAACATAGGAAAAAAAAGACATTAAACTGACCCTCCGAAATCACCACGAGTTCAACCCATTAACAGCCACGCCCTCCCAACACGACAACCACGCCTATTTCCCGACCGCAGACACACACACACACACACACACACACGTGCACCGCTAGCACGCCCCCGCCCCCACCCCGACCTCTCGCACATTTGCCACTACCACGCCCTTCATACCAGCCTCCCCTTGTACGCACTTAGATCGACGGTACCGAATCCCAAACCTCGGATCAAACCTCTCAAAACACGACGTTGGAATCCCTTGAGTGCGACGGTCCTGGCTATAGTAGGCCTTGACCCGTCCCTCAAGCATCAGGTCAATGGATGAGGAGCACATCATCCCACCGGAAAAAAAAGTCAAGCCACCCTGTTCATTAAGTCGTCGCGTCGTGCTCTAGGGTCGTCGCGTCGTGCCCAGGGGTCGTAGCGTCGTGCCCAGGTGTCGTAGCGTCGTGCCCAAGGGGTCGTAGCGTCGCAGCAAAGTGTCGAATCTTTCTCGAACTCGAGGCACGACTCGTCCTCCTCCGGGGACACGCCAGGACTCGCCGTCAGGAGCGACGGCTCCTGCAACCAGGGCTTGGCAGGACGACGGAGGGGACTGCGAGCGGCGGTCCGATGACACACGGAGGCGCGTCCGGCCCAGGGTCCCGTAAGGCATCCGAAGGAGCAACCTGTCCTGCCCACAGCCTGTGAATGACAGACACACCGGGGGGGCGCATCCTCCCCACGCTGTTACCGGTGTACCTACACCGTACCGAGGGAAAGAACCATCACGCTCATCTCGCGGTACAAAACGGTACAATGCCTCGGCAGTGGAGGACAAAGACACGCGCACCGCGAAGCCCAGTGTATCACTGTGTCGCTGCTGAGGAGCGAGGAGAGGCGACAATGGTATAATATCTCACAGCGAACCATCAGAGAGGGAGGGGTGTTTGGAGACCATCTAAATCTCCGACCTCGGGAAAAGGAACAGACGGGAGGGAGGGCCTGAGTCTTACGAGCTGGGGGAGAGAGATGAGAGATGGAAAGGGGGTTGATTTAATATCCTAAATCTACGAACGAGGAAGGTATGAGATCGAAAGAGAGCTCGTTCTAAATCCGCAACATGGGAGTGGGGGAACATGCCACAGAGGGAGGAGGATATACCATCACTCCCACACGTGTAGTTTCCGTACCAGTACACACATGCCTCTGGTCTCTTGCCTGCCGTATTGCACCTACTCAACGTAACCTCACCACCCACCACATTTCATGGGCTTGGGGGAAGTAATCCCGATTCACTACGGAAGATTCTGAGGCTATAGGCGAGATGAAACGAATTCTTGGGCGTGAAATGCGCGTGAAACAAGGTGGAGATTCAACGGGAGGGCCAAATAACAGACCATCTGATGGTCTGCGGTGCGGCTATCAGCTGGTGGACACGGTACCAATGGGAAGGCCAAATAACAGACCATCTGATGGTCTGCGGTGCGGCTATCAGCTGGTGGACAACAGTACTACGGGAAGGCCAGATAACACAAGATCTCATGTCGTAAGACGAGGTTATCTGGAGGAGGAGGAGGAGGAGGGCAACGCATCTCCGGGGTCCGCAACACCTTGTCATCTCGTCTGGACTTTCAGCGCGGCCGTGGAGCGAGCGGGTCATGATCGATCCCCGGGTCAGAGCTACGGGCAAACTATCGGTAATTCTCCGGTAATTAACTCAGAGCCGCACCACTAATTAACCTCATCACTGCACCACCATCCCCCCCCCTCCAAAGGCGGCAGCGATGAACCTCGCGTCAAATTCAGCCTAAATAAAATAAAAAAAAAATCCTGTAAAATGGAAAAAAAAATTTTTTACCTTACGCCGTAATATGGAAAGGTTAAAAGTCCACGTTGGCGCCAACAAACTGTGAGGGATGCTCTAATATCTCCGATCCGTCCGGCCATACGCCTATATACGCAACTTTCCACCCCACTTGAACAAACCCAAAATCTTTTTCCTCTTCATTCACGACCATAAATTTACGAGATGGTGTGTTTTTGTACCACCTGGAGCGGCGGTAATTTTACGGGCAATTAGAGACAAATCAGAACGAACGGTCCGTGTGTGTGTGTGTGTGTGTGTGTGTGTGTGTGTGTGTATGTGTGTGTGTATACGAAGTGGGGAGGGGTATGTGATCTCATTTCAACAACACAGGGAAATATGGGAAAGCAGACTTGGTCTGAAATGTGCACGGGCAGCGCAGCGAAACGATATAACGAAACTGACGACCGTCCCCAGCTGGTGGGAGGCGGAGGAAGTATGTTGGACGCGAGACGCCGAGAAGAGGAGAGCAACTTTTCAATAAGACGTAAAAGAAAACGAGCAACGAGTAGCGTTCTTCAGCTTAACTGAGGTCCATCAAGAAGCTTACATCAAGTTGGTGTCGCTGTTGTTAATCTCTCCTCCATCACTTGTCAGACATAAGCCTCCAGCAATACCAGACTCCATTCTTTTTCCTTCTTGAGATTTTTATTTTTCTTCGGAAAATGGATCTACTTTAGATATTTTTTATGGGGGACTTTTCTTCATGACCATCACGAATCTGGGGTCGAGATATTTTGGGGAGCCATGTCCTTAACATCACCCTCTACGGAGACTCTTTACGCTTATTAGTTATCCTCCTCCTCGGCTTAGTATTGTTGGACTTTCTTCATCTGCAAAACCCCATTTAAAACGCATTCTGTCCGAGCTATATGAGAAATGAAATGTCTGAGAAATATCCATTATTGTTCGTTGTCTCTTGGGCGATTTGCATAACTATCGACTTGCACCCACCGACTGGCAGAACCGTGTCGAGGCCGAGTCTCGACTCCCAGGGCGAGTTAGTCTTAACAGGGACGGTTTCGTGCGAGGGAAGAAAATCAACATAGCAACATCATTCCTATTCACTCAGGACTTTCAGTTAAAGTTTAGTGAAAGAGGCAAGGGATGCAAGCACAGATGCCTTGGTTATCGGACTCCCAAGCAAAATGTCGATAGGATATGTAAAGATATACACTGAATGAAGAGCTTTGCCATGTTGCAAGAAGACAAATGAAGAAGATTAACGTGCAATTCATCGGTAGAAAGAAACGTTAAGTGTACAAGCTTCTGTAACAATAACTTAAATCTCTTCTCGTGTCAGGTCGAAGGCCGCCTTCACTACACCCTCTTCTTCACTACACCTTCATATCTTTCCTTTTGTCTACACCCTCTTCTTCACTACACCTTCATATCTTGCCTTTTGTCTATGTTGCTAAGGCCATCATCACTACAACCCCATTGGCCCAGCTTAGGTTTGCAGCAGTCCTATTGCAATGTAACTTTTTCTACAGATACATAGAATCACAATATTGCCTATCTGATCAAAGTCAATGAAAAAAAAATTAATCAAGAGGAGGTTTAGACTTAACAGTTCTTCCGCCAGTCTTACACTACCTCACCTTTAGTGCTGGGAAAGACATGCTTACGAGGACGTCACAAACCTCAAGTGTGCGTCTGACTATTAATGATAAACTGTGGTGGTATTTAACCTAGTTTAGGATACCGACAACACCACGCGAGTACAACTTGGCTCCCTGACAGCTGATAGGATATCGTGGTCTCAACAGGTGTTAACATATGCACTGAACATAGGTACTAGCAAGGGTTAGAATGAACGTTCCTGCAGGCACCAAAATACTAAATGTCTTTCTCGATAATTTCTACGACTTTACACCTCCCGGTTCCCCTTTTACATGTTGAAACTTAGATTGGCTGTCAGTCCTAAATAATAATTACTCAGCAGTAGAGTCGTTCAGGCTAATAATAACTTCATAATGACGGAATAATCTTAAATGCTTATACGTTTTCTTTTTAATATGTCAGGCATTTATATTTGAATGAAAACTTTGTAAATGAATACGAAAATTGTTACAAGTTAATCTTTAGATATTTCAGTACACTAATAAAATATGATGAAAATAGAATCTTGCTAAAGAAAAATATAGAATTGTGAATATATATATATATATATATATATATATATATATATATATATATATATAATCTTTTGCGATAGCAAGGTAGTGCTAAGAACGGACGAAAAAAAATGGCTTCATTCGCTCACATTCATTCTCTTCCTAGCACCGAAACTAGAGTCTTCTATCTCTAGTAAAAGTCCCTCAAACCTATCCATGGCTAACTCGAAGCTCCTTTCACTGCATCCTTCCATCTCCTATCTATTCCCTCCATACATGATACTTGTCTCAGTCTCTCCACACTCATCCTCTCCCTATGTCCAAACCATATCAGCACACCATGCTCAGTTCTCTCAAACTTGCTCCGTTTATTAACATACCTCTCTCTCACTGTCATCATCTACTCAAGCAATTCTCCTCACGCCACGGATTGTCCTCATTCATTTCCAGCACATCTATACTCATTACTGTGACAGTTAAGGCCTATGACTCTCATCCATACAGCACCGTCAGGACTACGCTATCCAAACGTTACTAAATTCACCCAGGACTTTTTTCCCCTCTCTCTCACCCATCCATGGCTCACTTTAGCTCCCACACGTCTATCCGCTGCTACGTCCGCTCCTAAGGATCTAAAATACCCAACCTCCATGTTCCCTCCAATTCAATATACACCCAAACCGAACTCCCTCTCTAAACTCCATTTCAACCAAACCAACTCGAAACTTCCTTTCACACACACTCTGAAACTAAGACACCAGCCTCTGCACACTCTCACTCGAGTCTGGCACCAGAGCTGTGCCATCTGCAAACAGTAACTGACTCGCCATTACCTTCAACAGAACGAGTACCTGCCTGCCTCTCCTCAAAACCTTCGCATTTACCTCCCTTACGACCCTTTTCATAGATACTGATCACACATCTTTGATGTAAACCTACCCACCTTCACCTGGAACAACTCGCCCTCTTCTTACTCTCACACACGCCTTACACTTTTGGTAAAAGCTCCTCACTGCTTCCGATAGCATTCAACCCACACCATATATTCATAATATCGTCCACAAAGCATCTATCAGCCCTATCATACGCCACTTTGAAATCCTTTTTATCCCTCAATATTTCTCACAAAGAACTACCTTGTTCCATTCACGAAGCCACATTTGTTTCTCCCGAATAGTTCTGTTGCTGCCGACGATGCCTACTACTGTCAGGGCTGTTTACTGCTGCCTACGCTGTCTATTGCTGCCAACGCTCTCTATGGCTGTCAACGCTACCTATTGCTGCCGACGCTACCTTCGGCGAACCACACAGTTTCATTCACCAAGCCACGCCGGCACTGTGCTCCATACTGTTATTGATACGTTATCCATTAAGACAATATTCGTAAGACACTGAGGAGTACAAGGATGAAAGTCCGTACACTCCCATGAGTACTTTTGAATTTGTATGTCTTTTCTACACTTTCGAGATATGCAATATAATATTTACTGGCTTTCTGACTGTGCAAAATATAACCATCTTTTTTTAAGGAAACGTTTGTGATAATGTGTTTTGTAATCTTTGTGGTATACATGATTTTCTTACCGGACTTCGCCTGCTCGAATTTACACCGCGAGCGAAAAGTCACCTTTGGCGTGGGCTGTATCACTGGGAGTACAGACTCGTCAAGGAACTCCTCACTCCAAACGAGTCTACAGTTCCTTGCTAATGGAATTAGCGAAGCCTTAGGCTGCGGGAGCCTTTACAAAGGCCCTGGGTAACAAGCAGGGCTCTTCATAGAAACTGGTCCTGGGGTAATCATAAATAAATAAACGAAAACGAGAGAGAAGTTCACTCTGCTGCAAATCGAATAAACATTTGCCAGAATCCTCAAGATACGTATGTCGATACGAACAGCACAAAAGTTTTTCATAACGTTTTACGATTTCCTTCTTTACTGGGCCTGTTTACAGGGATTTTGTTATTCACCAAAATAACGGTAAAATGTCTAGCTTGCTCGTATAAGGATTTGGGGTTTTCTGCTTAGAATAGAAATCATACTAAGGAGAGTTAATGCACTGACCAGACTTGCGGTGAACGTCTCGCCAAACTTACCCAATGAATTGAACCTGTGTCCATTACGACTGTGTAGTACACTCAGACCTGAACATGTTCTACATTGTCATACGACTTCCAAGCACCTTATTCCGAGCAGCACGAGATGTGGACACCAGGAAACATGTATAACTGATGACCTTGTTCTTGAGAGTCCTTCGAGGTCAGTTCTTAGCTAAATGACGACCAGCCACTGTGCTAAGATCTCCTTTACATTCGGAAAAGATTTCGACAAAACATTTACTGTTGTACGTTACCTTGCTCCTCAGCACCCACACTGCATGTACGTGGTTTTATCAATACCCTTAAGTCATCGGACAATACATTGCTGTGTTTTGCTGCTCTGTGGCGTGTGTGTGTGTGTGTGAATGGTTCCACTCGTCTTTTGTCAGAAGTTCTTGAACAGTATTCGATACATTCCCTTTTATACATTCAATCTATATTCATGGCATGCCTAAACTCTATGTAATTTTGCTTTTGAGATTTTATAATACTGAGAAACCATAAAAGTTTCGTTTCTGTATTTACATACGGAGCGATAACAGCTATAAAAGCAATCTCTACATTTTTCTCTCTTTTTCGCTTGGTCTCAGCCTGGTTATTTGCGCTGTATATTGTGGCAAATATGTCTTGCTTGACATGCGACGCAGGGTGGTGCATGCAGGTGTGCCACACATGTGAAGCAGGATGGTATACGCAGGTGTTCCACATGCGAAGGCGAATTCTACATACAAATTTCCCACATGTGATGCAGGGTGGCACATATAGGAATACCACAGTATCACCACCACACGTCACATACCCCGCACGTCACCCCTCGTCATGGTTTCGGTTTCAGTACTTTATTCCTTGATAGAGGAATCGGAGTCCTACTGCTGTCACTAGGTATCCCTGTACAGTATTACCAGAAGCATCGGCAGGAGTCCACAAGCGTCCGAGAGCTAGCGAGGTCACTAAGGCAGCGAGTCGCTTGTATGCATGATGGTTCAACCAAAATGTAAGTGACGCGGACATGACCAACTGCTGCCTAGTTGAAAGTAAATTACTCGGACAAGAGATGCTTCAGAATGGTAGTAAACGACGGTGAATGGAGGGAAAACCAGAGGAACAAAATTTAGTTAATAAATCAGAGAAACAAAATCGTGTATATATTCTTTTATATTTTCTTCGATGATTCCGTTTTTCATTAATGGTTTCAGCACTGTATGGATTCGCTTACAAGACAATTGGAAAATAGAATCGATTTGGTACCTTGCTAGTGGATAAGACCAAACACCTATAATCCGTCAATGTATCAGTAAATATTGAGGAACCATAACATAGGTATGGTGTTGGAAAGCGTGTAAAATCAGACTGTCGTTACTATGCTAAAATAATATACAGGAAACATTTCATACTGTACCTCTAACATGTACTGGAAACATGAAAGTTTTCGACGGTAAGCGTAGCATCCTGCCACTCTGTAGGACCAGGTTCGAATCCTCCTTAACCGTAAATAGTTATCATTTCATAGTTTGTTTAGCTCAATGTTTAAACAACAAATTTAGCTATATCAATACCTCTGAAAACACATGGCATCATGAAGGGTACTCAACAATCTTCAGCGATGCTCTCATTGTCTGTATTATAATTTCCAGTTGTCAGGATTCCAGGTAAGTCCGTAAACACAGGCTCTGCGCTTTCCATTCTCACCATGATCCATTTTGGTATCGAATAAATTGGTTTCCTAACTGTATTTCATAGTTTTCGTCATAATTTTACACTATTCTCATCTGTAGCCTTTTCATTATTACCCACCGATTTATTCTGATAATCTCATAAGTAATTCTTGTTCAGTAAGTCATTATAATTGCTCTCAATAATTCTATCAACAGTGAACATGGTGTGATCATTTAAGTTTATTCGTTTACTGCTACAGCCAGTACACTTATAATCATTATAGTTACTAAAATCCATACTATTACTATCACTGATGCTTGCAAATAATTAATGTGTACCTCCCGACGTCAGCTAGTTCACATCACTTGGGGTATTTGGCGAGACCCTGAATAGAAACTGGCTGAAGACAGGGTCAATCCATGTAGAGTGTCCCTCACCATCTTTGACCGCGTCTCCGACACGATGTACGTAGCTAGACAATCAGCCTCTGATGGGCAACAGTGACCATCATTTATCTCGTTTCTTGGACGCTCTGGCCAGCGGGACAATCAGCGCCTGATGGGCCAGCAATTACCATCGTTCATCGCGTCGATGGGACGATCCAGTCAGCCAGGGGTAGCCAGTGGTCAAAAGCAGATACCCTCCAGCCAACAAGCGTTCACCAGGGTCCGCCACATACCCCTGGAACAAGCGCATGGTACACACACACACAGGAAGACAGTCCACATTCAAGAGCCTTCCAGACTAGGCTACTGGGATGGCACGACTTGATCTCTCCTGCTTGGACAGGTACTCGAGATCTTTCTCTGTTGCTGCTGGTTTTTATAAGATCCATTAGTCCGTTTTCTGTCGCAGGCTGAACTTCAATATCCTTCCGCAACTTTTCGAAATTTTTTGCTCGTCTTCTTTCACAGGATGAACTCTTAATCTCTCTCCCGCAACGTCATTTTCAAAATTTTATTCGTTTCCTCTCGCGGGCTGAACTCTATTATCCTTCCGCAACACATTTTCGAAATTTTGCTTCAGCGAGATGTGAAGAAGCACATAAAAAAAAAAAAGTCAAGCTACGGTGTTAATGGGGGCGGTGATGCTGTTATGGAAGCTAAGTGGTCACAGGAGTAATTTGTTAAGACGGAAAACTACGTACGATGAATTTTCTCCAACCGCCGCTGTTAAATTTGCTGTGGGCGCGAGTAGTGTGTTATAGATATTTGTGGGTCGCCTTCCAGGCCCAACGAGAGAGAGAGAGAGAGTTATCGATCTCCCCCTGAAATTATATGGGAGCACGCTGGAAGGACCGATAACAGCAGACCTGAAGGTCCACGACGAGATAATTTGCTGGAGGATAGTTGGTAAGTGTCCTAAGGCCATAAGGTGATGGCGTCTGGAATATGGACGGTCCACCCGTGTGGTTTCTCCCATCAACCAGGTAGTGAGAGCACCCGAGTGGTGGGAACTGGAAGGGAAGTCCACCCGCGGTTTCCCCCAGACGCCTGGGAATTATGGGAAGGGCAGCCCATAAACCGATAGAGACTGAGATAGCAAAGCAGATGGTATCAATCGACCCACCGCTCCCTCCGGCACAACAGATGGCAAGGAGAAAAAAAGAAAGGAACACCATCTAGTAGGAAATAAGTTTTATTTTTCTCTTTAGCAAAAAGTGAAAATTTTGAGTTCTCTGATCACATTGTGGCTCAAAATCATTACAAGTAAAATACACAGCTCTTTATCTGAACATCTTTTCCCGAAGGAAAAAGTTAAGACGAATATTCTTTTTCTTTTGTTTGGCAGTCTTAAATCAACAACAGAGTCGAGAAAAGTGCTTCCCCGTCTCACAAATGACGAAAGATTTGTTCCAGCAACATGAATTAAGAACGCTGGAGTCTCCTCGAGAACTTCTTGCTCACCGTAAAAGCTAAAGTTGAGTGGCTTATATAAAACGAATCCAAGCTTAATTCCAGCCATGAATCAGCCGGCTCTTCTCTCTCGTCATTTTCTCTCTCTCTCTCTCTCTCTCCTTTCCTTCGCTCTCTCCCATCTTTCACTCGTCTTTACCTCTCCTTTCCTTACCCCTTTCCGACAACCCTGGCAGACCATGCCAACAGTATGCCCAGGAATCGGTCCTCGCTGCCCCGTCTACACTTTGTTAACTACCTGGCCCTCACCTGCAGGTCCCCACCACCACCTGGCCCTCACCTGCAGGTCCCCACCACCACCTGGCTCTCACCTGCATGTCCCCGACACCACCTAGCCCTCACCTGCAGGTCCCCACCACCACCTAGCCCTCACCTGCTGGTCCCCACCACTACCTAGCCCTCACCTGCTGGTCCCCACCACCACCTGGCCCTCACCTGCAGGTCCCCACCACCACCTAGCCCTCACCTGCAGGTCCCCGTTAGAGCACCGACAGACCACGGCAACAACCACCTCCAACATCCGGTCCCCACCGTACCGTCCGCACTTCCACATGCCGCACCAGATGGCCAAGTGCGCCACTAATTATCAAACTATGTAATTAAATCTGGATGACGTCCTTGGACCAGCGACGGAGAGTCGGGAATAATGCAGGAGGGTGAGGGCAGTAATTACACGAGTCGACCTTAATGGTTTATTTCGCGAGGCTTATGGCTTCGGGAATACTTTTTCCGGGAAAGTTTTTGCTGTCACGCGGTTAAAAAGGAAGGACAATAGACGTCTCCATAATAGACAAAAGAATAGATAAACATTTTTGTTTTCTCTCAGACATTGGGAGGGTTAGTGACAGGTCTGTAACGTGTTAATACTTCAGTGGCTGTCAAGTTGCAATCCTATGACCTAGGTAGCTGTCATTTCTTGATGCCTCATCCACACGTGGGGCTGCTGGTGCTCTGTCCACAAAGAAACAACCCCTCCATATCACACGGTGACTCACACAGCTCACTCTTCGTAACTTAGAGATTTTCCAGCGGTTAGCACAACGCGCTAGCCCTGCCTTTTTGGCATAATCTCCTAAGTACTATCAAGTCTCTCTCTCTCTCTCTCTCTCTCTCTCGTGCACAAACACGTACGATTATGAACACATTTCATAAACGAAACCCATAATGCGTTTCTATTCCCAAGATATATTTCAGACAAACTGATGGACTAGGCTCAGACTCGGCAAATCAATCTCAGTGGCTAGAAATGAAAAGATGTACATAAATGAAAACGAAAAGGCAAGTTACAGTACGGAATCTGCTGAGCTACGAAAGGAAACAGAGAAAAAAAGACGCATGTAATTATCTCTGGTGACCCAAGGCCAAGCGTGCAGTGCACAGAAGCAACAAGAATGGCTAACAAAATCCTTAGATTTATCGGCAAGGTTATCGTATTTAAGTCCAGGTAAATTCATCCTCACTCTTTGAAAGTCAGTGGTGCGTCCCCAAGCTTGAGTGTTGCGCTCGGTTCTGGTAACCCTAATTGGAGAAAGACGAGAATAGAATGAAGAGGGTACAGACGCGAGCTACCAAGACGACACTCGGACCAAGAAACAAACCCAGTTTAGCTTTGAAAAGATAAGGTTAAGAGGGGATCAATACATGTTTATCATAGGCTTCGATAATCAATCTAAGAAGATATACAAAGAGATTCGTCTGAATTCACTCTAGTAATGGATATAAATTCGTGAACAAACGTTTCACCTCGAATGAGGTGAAGTTCTTCTTCTTCAGCAGGATTGTTAACATGCGGAATGATTTACAGATAAGAATGGCTGAAAGCATTACTGTAGGTACGTTGAATCATAATCTATATAGAAGCTTCGCTTCAAATCCACGACTGACGCTATCTGTGCCTCCTCGATTACATGAAAAGTTTATAGTACTTACGTATACCTTTGATATATCAACGTCATTCTACCCTTATTACAGAAATGTACAAGTCTCTAAAATCTCTACCGCTATCGCAAACTGCCCCGTTGGAACTCTGTGGTCTGGTGCTGTTGGAGTTCCATTGTATACCTATACATTCCGTTTCTCCTCTCTCCTCCCCATTCCTCACCACACGGCTGACTGCCTCTTCTTTCCCTCAGACTCTTCTCCCACCCATCATCATCCATCCACCCACTCTCCAACGTCCTACGAAGACCACATTACCATTTACCTTACTCCAATGCAAGTCTCCACCTCCGCTTTCATGTCACTAGCCCATGAACCTATCATAGCAGCAGCAGGAGTAACAGACTTTAATATAACAGGTTACATAACTATAGCATATCTACCAAAACCTCTTCACACGCTTCCTCCAGATTCACAAACGCCACATACAAGTCCTTCTGATCCTCTTAACTATTATCTCGTAGATGCCTTCCAACACTCCTGGAGCCACATTGTTCCTCCCCAGTTTGAAAAACTGCACATGCCACCACTCTCCTCCCTCAATCACCACCCTCTATAAATACGAGTGTATAACAGTATGAGCCAAGCACACGGGGAAACCGCATTGCTGTAACTAAAGATCTTAGGAGAATGAGACGTGCTCTTCTGTCGCAGGTGATTGGGTCTGACGACAGAACACAGAGACGGAATCCTTAACGTAATTTTAGGGTAACAAAGCAGCAGAATGTTATCGATACAGTGAGCCGAGCATCTTCAGCACGATCATTATCGGAAAACAACTTCTAAAAAGGATTTATTTTGTATACTGTTATACTGTACGACAGTCAAGTTTATTCTGTATATCTTATTTTTTCCCCGAATGAAAATGAGAATACGCATTGTGGTATTCTCAGCGTTTCTATTCTCGGCACCCAACCAGAAGCAACAGCTCTGGGATTGGAAGCTAGACCGCAACTAATTAGCAAGAAAAACACATGTTGGTGTCGCTGTCAAGAATGTTAATGGCCCAGCCCCAGTGCCTCACCCAGCAACAGTAACTTCAGCGAGTTGGACGAGACGACAAGTAAACAAAAAAAGGGCTTTACACCCTCTGCATCGACTTCCCTGACGAACTACGCCACCACAGCTTTCACAGAATGCAGGGACACAAAGCCTTTAAGACATGCCATACACGCACGACCTGCAGTTACAACCCCACCTGTGCAAACTTCAGCCAGTCATACCCGTACGACTTCAGCAACAACACCACCCGTACAACCTTCAGCATCATTCACATTACCACATCTGTACGGCCTTCACTTACAACCACACCGCTGCAGCATTATGTGGTAACACCCCTGTGCTGCGTACTTACTACAGCCTTCGGCATCCTCCCTTCCTCCCCGACTCTAAAGCCTTTGGCACTGCCTTCTGCCCCACTACCCTTCAAGCGTCTAGATCCCCTCCAACCTGTTCCTCCTACTTCCCTCAGTGGCTTTGGGACCCTCCTCTCTCATTCTCCTCTTTCTCAGAGTGTCAAGAATCCCTCCGCTTTACCGATCCTCTCTGCCTCCCTCATTTTCCCCTCCGAAATCATTTGCTTGTCCCTGGGGTACGCTATTGTCAGCTGGCGGCGAGCGGGCAACAGACGGCCGTCATGAGCACAAACGCTCCCTGACGAAAGCGAATCGACCCAACGCGATTAGATGTCGAACGTAATACGCGGTGGTGGCTCGTGTTGGCGCTGATGGTGTCGGGAAAGGCGGCGGGCGTGGTAGGGAATACAGATAAGGCGCAATGCTGTGAACGAGAGGCGAAACACGTCAGCTGCGCCAGCAAGATGCAGGTCCAACACAGGGGCACTGAAGTGTCGGTCCTCTCCTGCTGGGGAAATGGAAGAGTGCCGAAGGAGCGAGGACCGCTCCCTCCTCGTTAACAGTGGCATATAATACTGACAGAGATCCAGTGATGGCCAGACTTGGTTCAGAATGTCATTAGTTAAAGCTTCATATACATCATTTCCCCGCTTCTGATCGTATTTTTCCCACTCAAGCCAATTTTCCCTCAAGCGTCTTAACCACACGGGAAATGTATACTCCAATGTACGTCTGATATATGATACGAACATTTCTCTAAGCATCTCCACTCCCAGGTAAGTAAAAGCCAGTATGACATTCATTAGTGTATAGTTTACATCATCGTCTCTCGTAATGTGGTTTTCATAAGAGATTCTTTGGTACTCTCACAACTAAGAGTTATTCACTGTGCTCAGTGCGAGATAATCATAGCTTCACTTACATTCACAATGTCATCTCCACGCCTTTGAATCTGGTCAAGTCAAATACTACTTATTTCTTCTCAAACGTTTAGTCCCATCCAAAAGCATATTCAGGTTATGATACGAATTATTCTGGTTGGTTATTTTCATAGATAATGGGTGCAGTTGAACACCACTGGCAACTTTACGCCACCTAGAAAAAGATTCCTCCGATTTGTATTCCCTGCACCATCGCATTTAGATGGTCCTCGATCCATTGGGGAGTCCTCCTCTGATGCATGACTAGAAATCACCTCTTCAACAACGTCCGATGTGATCAATGCTTATTTCCCTTCTGGCAGACCAAGAACACGTAGTCGACCCATCCTCTTTTCTTTTTTTATTTGACCTGGGTTAATGTGAGATTTGTCACAACATACAAAAGACCTTTTATGCACAACCTCTTCACTGATCCATTTCGTTGTAGCGGTTCCTTTACAAGTAGTAATCCAACGTGGTCCCGATTACCTATTCTAGTAACTAACTTACTATCCCTCTTAGTGATTCTGGCCTGTAGTCTAACAGGTTTTCTTCAAACATCATTCCTAGAATAGCCACAGAATTTATGCTGTTTTCCTCCTCTGGCAATAACCCTATGAAAACGAAATATTCAGACATATAATAGCGGCCTATCAAGTGTTCATGTATACTCTGAGTATATAAAACGATATAACGTTAAGACCACTTGCATTATACAGGGCTGGATCCTCAAGTAATGATCACTTCATTATCTTTTCTCTATCCCAACACCAGAAAGGTCTTGCCAAGCTTTGATTATCAATATACTCTGGTTCCTTACATTCATCTTAAGTATGGTCTATTTTCTAGCTCTTCCGAGTTTTTCAGTCTTGAAATTTGTTACTTTAGTGACGACTTACTCCTCGAAAACCTTTTTATTGGAGTTCTGTATCTATTCCATCATGCTTAAACACTTTCTCTCTGACGAGGTATTCCACCTCTAGTGCCATCTGGTGTTGGCTTTTCCAAACAAGGTTTCGTAAACAGTATTCAGCATCGTGGAATCTATACACAAGGACTAAATTCAGCAATGATAGTATTTTAGTCCCTCTGACTTTCGAGGATTTCGCGATAAGCTGATGCGAAGCACACACACACACACACACAAAGATCTCATGGAGCATACAGCAGCAACTTGAGTCACCAAAGTTTTTATACCAGAGCGGTTCTAAGTATGTCCATTTCATTAGAAGATGTTCCCAGGCATAAGAACTAGTCCACTGCCTCCCTGCATGACTAACTTTGCCACTTCCTGCACCGTCCTGATTGTTCCTTCATAATTCTCACGAAATATTTGCTCCGGCCAAGTCGGTCTCCGTGGGGAGTGCGTACTGATAGGACAATTAGGCACTGCGAGTTACGATTTCCCCTGGTAATCACTGTGCAAGAGCCAATCCTGTTCTTTTACTATTCTTGAAAATTTCGTAGTTCCTTCCACCAGCAGGGCCAGTCCAATCACTTATCTATCGTTACTTTTCATGGTAATGCATATTCGTAAGGGGGAAAAAATAAGGTTTAATTCAAATCTGTCGATTTCAGTCCCATCTAGAGGATTTCTCGCTCAACCTCAACCAACCAACGGCCTTGCGCTGCTGATTCTTCCAGTTCAAGAACCAGAAGGGTTCCAGTCACTTTCTGTATTTTCTAACTCCTGTTCTCTTATTCTACGTTCAGTTTTCTTTAAACATTCTGCGGATTTCTTCAACGGGTGTCAGCCAGATGGCCAAATTCTCACTTTCATTCGTCATCTCGGATGCAACCTTTTCCAGGGCGTTCCTTCTCTTCCCTACATCATCTCCCAGCCCACCAGTCTCTCCAGCCATCTCTATACCCTGGAACTCGAATACTCCTCATCCTCTGATCTTTCTCTGGAACGCGTCCCCCGAGGGCCGCTTTCTTAGTCGCCAAGGGAGCAAGCGAACGACGTTGTTAGCTACCTGCCCGCCCTGGAACGCGGATCTTGAGAGAGTTCTCGAGGCCTCTTACTCCCGCCGTCCGAGGCAACGACTCGGACGGCCGCAGTGAAGGCCGTGGAAAGGCTTTCAAGAAAAGCCCGAGTGGGGAAGGAAGCGAACAACGCTGTTCTCTAGCACTCCAGCGACGAAGAAAACGGCCCCATATGTCACGGCCGATCCGCATAATTCCAGTATATGTTGGTTTTATTTCTTCCAGTCTCCAGCGATCTGTTATCATGTACCTCCTCGCCCTTTAAGTAACAGCTTCTCCTGTACCCCTAAGTCCACCTTATTAATGTGCTGCATTTCTCCAAGTTACGCTAAGACTAGCCTCCCACTACTCGGTGACCTCAATAAGTGCCGACTACTGTTAATTTCTACGTTGCATGTGTATTTTATGAGCCTATTGTCTTCCTTGGTTTACCCCATTGTTCCTTCCAATCTCTGAGGGGTATGGAATCCTCCCTAGTGTGCCACTTCACTCGTCCTTGCTCGTACTCTCTACCTCATGCTGGATGATATACCCTCTCCCAGTTTTCTTTTGGGATAAAGGAAATTCGTCTCCTTTTGTCCAAGGTTATTCCTGTCATCATATTCTTCTTTAGCGGACGCATCATTTCGGTTTCTCGTTTCTATCACTTTCATGAACTTCAGTTTCCCTACCATCATTGCCCTCAAATATGTTCTTTTGACCCATGGAGTTGACAGATCCTTATCTCCCATAGTAGCCTGTGCTGATCAGTACTGATTTATATCCCCGATGACACTGCAAAGTGCCGTTGCATGTGTTGTCCCAAGCCGTTCCAGCGATATTTATGTCACCCTCAGTATGAGACCAACTAAATTTCTTTTCCTTCCTTCCTCACTCCTTCCTCTTCCTACTCCTTCCTTCCTTCCTTCCTTCCTTTCTCTTCCTCCTCCTCCTCCTTCCTTCCTTCATTAGTCATTTCCTCCTCCCTCCTCCCGCTAGAAGATAGATAAGAACACCAGAAACAGATAATAGGATTTGACATAATACCCATCCTGCTACCGTCTAAAGCCCTCTAGCTGACACACACGACATTTACCACACACGCCACAAACAACAGGAGGACTCAGGGTAGAATAATCACCCTCGGGAAACGTATTCCAACCTCTTTCCATCTATCTTTTGCTTGTTCCTTCTTACTCAACTTCAGTGATGCTTCCATTTGCTCTCCAGTTCTCACAACATTAAGAAACATTTTTATTCTCGCTGAAATTTGGTGATAGTCTCTCGGCCCCAACTCTCATTTATCCTCTTTTTCAGCCCCCTGCAACTTTTTCCTCTCGACCACCTACCGCTTCCTCTTGTACGCCTTCCAAACTAGGCTCATTACTTCCCTGCAGTTAGTGCCCATGCACCTGTCTTTTCTATTTCACGAATAACTATACTTCTACCTATAACTCACCTTCAGCGTGCCTCATACTTGTCTTGCACTTAAAAGGGCTGTTTCCCATAATGCCTTCCATTTCTCATATATATATATATATATATATATATATATATATATATATATATATATATATATATAATTATATATATGCGCTAAGTACCCATCTATCGATCAGCCCCAAAGTGAAGCTGGCAGTTAGGTGACCGACTCAGTCCAGGACTCAAAAGCCTGTAAGTGGAAGCGCCGCCAGAGGGAAGTCGCTTTTAACGAGGCTCCAGCACGGGAATACAGCCTTGTCGAGGGCCTCTCAGCCTCAGAGGAGACCATCTTACCTTGTTCCCGCAAGGGGGGCATCCTTCAGGATGCAGAAAGCCCTCAAAAGGGTTCCTAATGTTACATTATATATATATATATATATATATATACATATATATA